>JAANDH010001009.1:0-63906 GCA_011799765.1 Nymphaea thermarum
CGCCAAATGGCAAGTTCTGCTCATGCAATATGATCTTGAATACGTGTCCCAGAAGTCAATCAAAGGACAAGCAATTGCAGATCAGTTAGCAGATTTTCCCCAGTACGGAGAAATCAAAACCAATGACGAGTTTCCAGATGAACATGTTCTAAGATTGGAGACGGTTTCGATATGGAAGATGTACTTTGATGGGTCCAGATACGTGATGGGAACAGGCATAGGCATCTTACTCATCACCCCAAAAAATGAAATGATCCCATACTCTTTGAAACTTGATTTTTTATGTACCCACAACATGGCTAAATACGAAGCCCTCATCCAGGGACTTCGTTCTCTACTAAGTTTTCAAGTAAAAAGTGTGCATGCTTTCGGTGATTCTCAGCTTATCATAAATCAAGTAAATGGAGAATGGCAAGTCAAAGATGAGAAGTTGATATCGTACCAAGAGATCGCTACTTCCTTAATCCGTCAGTTTGAAGAAGTGCAGCTGGCTCACATAAAAAGAGAAGGCTCACATAAAAAGAGAAGGTAACCCTATCGCAGATGGTCTCACAAGTCTAGGGTCCACAATCTCCTTTCGAGCTAATGAAGCGATCCGTTCTTTTGAAATTGGGAGATTAGAACACCCAGCTTTTGAAGCAATGACACATGTTCATCATATCCAAGAAGGGAATACACATTGGTACCATGACATCAAAAGGTACATTGAAAGCGGAGAATTCCCAATTGACATGCCCAAGAATGAACAAAAAGCAATCCAACGTATGTCAGCAAGGTACTTTATTCTTGCAGGAGTGTCATACAGACGTGGATTTAGCACTGAATACTCCCGGTGTCTTGACGAAGATGAGGCAAAGGAAGTTATCAAAGGATCACATCAAGGAGACTGTGGGGGCCATGTTGGTTACCAAACCCTCACTAAGCAAATAATTCGGGCAGGATATTATTGGCCTACCATGGAAAAAGATTGTCATCAATTTGTCAAAAGGTGTAAAGAATGTCAATTGCATGCTCCAATAATTCATGCACCAGCCTCTCACTTGCATTCTGTGACATCTCCTTGGCCATTTTCAATGTGGGCGTTCGATGTAGTCGGACCCATATCCCCTACAGCTTCTAATGGTCATAAGTATTTTCTGGCTGCAACAGATTATTTTACTAAATGGGTGGAAGTTGTTACACTTAGAACAGTGGAAGGACGTCATATAGTGTCCTTCATTCACAAAAATCTTCTTTGCAAATTTGGGGTCTCTCATGATATAGTATCTGACAATGGGACTCATTTCAAAAATGAAAAAATGAGACAATTGTGCAGCAAATACCGCATCATGCATCACGAGGGACCCCAACTAATGCTACTCCAGCAGAGTTAGTCTATGGAACAGAAGTGGTTTTGCCATTGCATGTGTTGAAGTCTGCTTTGAAGTTTGCTTCTCTTATAGAGCTTCCTCTAAATCAATATCAACAAAAAAGGCTAATGCAGCTCGATTTGCTAGATGAAAAGAGATTAAAAGCAGCAGAACACGCTGAAGCTTATCGCCAAAGGGTGGCCAGACAATTTGCCAAGTCAGTTATTGAAAGACAGTTCAGAGTGAATGACTTAGTCCTACGATCAGTGGTATACCTCAGAGGACGATCACGTGGTAAGTGGGCACCAAATTGGGAAGGCCCATATGTCATTAAAGAAGTATTGCCCCAAAATTCATACCGACTGATGGATGCTGATGGGGTGGAACTTGCTGATCATGTTAACGCCCTTGATCTCAAGAAATTCTATGCTTGATCTTCTTGTATTCACTCTTTTTCAGTCAATGACAAATATTTATATTTTCACATCCCATCTATAATTCAATCTGGATTCCTCCCAGTTGTAAAACATGACAATTACACTGGGGCATTTTTATTTATTATTATTTTCACTCAAGGCTTGAAAGCAACCCACGCAGGCAAGGGGTTAAACCTGCAATGCTAGCCAAAGCAACCCACGCAGGCAAGGGGTTAAACCTGCAATGCTAGCCAAAGCAACCCGTGCAGGCAAAGGGGTTAAATCTGTGCTACAAGCCAAAGAAACCCACACAGTTAAAGGGTTCAACTTGTGTTGCAAGTCAAGGCAACCCATTCAGGGGGGTTAAACCTGAACCTGAAATCGGCAAACCCATGCAGGTAAGGGGTTAAACCTGCAATTTAACATCAAACAACTCATTCAGGTAAAGGGTAAAGCCTGAAACATCTCTATGAAAATGTCTTGTTTGACAAAATTTGTGGTGTTTATCTTTGTCACTAAACACAGCTAACACCGGCTTATTAACAAAGAGGGGCATCTGTAATCACCCCAAATTTTTTTCAAAAGACTATGATGTTTTATCCAAGTGCAAAATTCAAATTTAGGCACAAGATTCAAATCCAAAATACAACTCTTAGATCCAAATTAAATCCAAAATACAAATTTTAGATCCAAATTAAATCCAAAATACTACTTTCAGGTCCAAAACCTAAGTTCAGATCCAAATAGATCATTTAAGACTAATTTGTCCTTCCTTTTGACCAAAAAAACCTTCTTTTAGACGGTAATTTTAGTCTTTTAGTGGGCAAGACCCATTTGCCCCTCCTTTTGACCAAAAAACCTCCTTTTAGAGGGTAATTTTAGTCTTTTGGTGGGCAAGACTCGTTTGCCCCTCCTTTTGACAAAAGAAAGTCCTTTTAGAGGGCAATTTTGGTCTTTTGGTGGGCAAGACCTATTTGCCCTTCCTTTTGACAAAAGAAACTCCTTTTAGAGGGCAATTTTGGTCTTTTGGTGGGCAAGACCTATTTGCCCCTCCTTTTGACAAAAGAAACTCCTTTTAGAGGGAGATTTTGGTCTTTTGGTGGGCAAGACCCATTTGCCCCTCCTTTTGACAAAAGAAACTCCTTTTAGAGGGTGATTTTGGTCTTTTTAGGTTATTTCTTTTTCAAAATACTTTAAAATTATGTGAAATTCGGATGAAAAAGGGGGGAAATTCAAAAAAATTCAAATTTAGGGTTTTGGCTCCAAAATCTTCTATAAATACCCCNCACATATGAGATAACACTCTACCTCTTTTTAGAGACAAGAGGCTATGCTCAAGTGCATTGGGAGCATAAGAAGAGGAGATAATATTTATTTTCATGGTTGGATCATGTTTCTCCACTTAGTTGAATACCTCTTTATCATGCTCCATCTCTTTCTTTATCTCTCTATCATGCTTTCTCTCTTTCTTTATCATGAATACATCCTTATCATGTTCTCTCTTTTCTATGTTCTCCCATCTACTATGCTCTCTTTTCACTATGTTTGCTCTATTTACTATACTCTCTCTCTCTCTAGTATGTCTTCTCTCTCTCTCTCTCCCTCTCTCTCTCTTTATCATGCTTAGTTGAGTAGTTCCCTCTCCATCAATTTTTTTTCTTTCTATCATGCCCTTTCTCTCATTAATAAGCTCTCTCTCTATCATGCCCTTTGTCTCTCTAATGTGCTCTCCCTCCTTACCAAGATCTCTTTCTTTTTTCTTATTTGAATATTGACTATATGTTGTCTATGGTGATGCTTGGTTTTCACTAATGTATGAATGTAGGGTGAGATTGAGAGTGTGGTTTGAGATTTTCTATTTTGTGTTGTATCAATTAATTTTGAGGTTGGGACTTGTCCAACCCGGGAAAAACCCCCCACGAAATTTGTACATGTTAATATTGCATTTGCATATCATTTTACGTTAGTTTCTTTTAATCATTCCATTAGGAACCCTAATGAGTCTCTTATCCTATGATTTGACTTTCTTCCATACCCAATGGTGGAAGAAACTTATCCCTTTGTCATCAATGAAACTATTACATTTTATGTTTATTATCATGCTCTTACAAAACATTTTCAAAAGAAACCCTCTAATGTGGCTTTGAGGATTTAACTTAGGCTCTTGCATGAGTCCAAGTTTCCCCTTGGCCCATAATAAATTTGAAGTTGGTTAGTTCTCATTTTCTTGATTTTAATCTCATGAAAATACATATGTATATACATACATATTTTCATGTTTCATTTCTCTACCATATAAATGAATGTATACATATATGCATTCTATTTTCTATATCAAAAATCTTTAATTCTCTTTTCAAGACAAATGTCTTTATCTATAAACCATATATATATATATACATATGTATATGTCTCCATTTCTCTTCATTAAAAAGTTCTCTTTCTATTCAAACCAATGAAGTTTTACAAACTTTCTAATACGTGTATATGTAATAATATATACCCATGAATGTGTAATTCTTCTATCTCCTTCTTTTCCTCTTTCTTTTGAAAGTCTCATTTTCCTTCTCCATCTAAATGCATACTTCATTTTCTTTGTAAACTTACATATACGTATATATACATATATAGACACATATATATATATATATATATATATATATGAATACATACCTCTTCCTTTTCTTTGATCTTACAAAATCTCTTTTATTTTCTCATTCTCTATATTTTCTTGTCTCTTTGTCATTCTTTTGGACATTTTTTTTCTGTAAAGATTTTGTTATGTACCAACTTCATTAAGACCACAAAACAAGTAATGACCCAATATTGGATTCATGCTTGATGGTCTACAACCCCAATTCATTTTCTAAAATTTTTCATTCTTCTCAAACATTTAGATGTATGTTGTGGTAGGAATGTCTTAGATGAATGTTGTGGTAGGAATGTTTTATTTTCTTTCAACCATATAGGATCAATGCATTCATGCATTCACTTNCATGCATTCACTTTCACGTAATACCACTTATGTTCACAAGCATCTCTCCAAAAAGAATTTAAGCAAGAGGAGATGGAGCTCTAACTAGGTGGTAATCGAATTAGAGCAAAATCTCAAACCTACTTAAAGTCTTAAGAGAACACTAAAGTTATTTCAAAATAATTTCACAAGCTTTTCAAATAATATTTACTAATTTCATCTATTCCTCAAAATATTTCACATTTTCAAGTAACTCTTCAAGCGTCTTTTCAAAAGTTTGAAACATCAAACTTTCAATATTTTCTACACCGCATATAGAATCAAAATGATGTTTAAGTTAAAATGAAATGCATCAATGATAAACATAGCCCTTGGGTTGATTACCCCCGGTAAAGGCGTCGGGAACGATCGATCCTCGTACCGACGGGCGAGTCCCTTTCTTTCCTCTTTTAAAAACAAAAACCTTATTTTTCTGGAGCACTCCAAAACCAATGAAAATTTTGGGATGCAAACAGTCGTGCAGGTTTTATATGTCAGTTATCAACTGATCCACTTTCTTACTAAATACTGACAACATTATTAGGAGCATCCCTCTTGAATATCTATCTTGTTTAAGAATATTATTGTAATGCATAAGGATTACTTATTAAGTTTATCAATAGATAATCTTGTGCATTTCTCTTTATTTGGAATTCCTTAAAAGTACTCCAAAATTTCTTTTACATCTAGAAGAGCTATATATTTTTGAACTTAATGATCATTAAGTGTCTATCATTGACCGGAAAAATTAGTAAAAAAAACAGTGAAATCGATAAAGACAAAGGTAAATGAAATATTATTGGGAAAATATTAGTCAAAATGGAGTGAAGAAGATACGTAAAACCTATTGGTTGTCCTTGCAATGATATCTAGCTTGGAAGCAAACGATCTACTTGTTTTTTGATGCCTTCGAAGTTCTTTAACAAATTTTTTTGTGCATCAACTGAGCATGTTTTCATGAGATCTCCTCTAATTTTTAACCAGTTTGAATTTACTTGAAATTGATCCTTAAAGAATGTAGAAGGATAAGGCCAGATTCAAGTAACGCTGACTGCAGTATATTTTCCAGCTTGCATTTATTTTTGTTAATATATTTGCATACTTGTTCACATTTATTTCACACAAAAGAATTTACTGCTTTCATGTTGTATCTGCAGCTTGATAAATGTAGCCCATAGCAAGTTTGTCTTGTCTACCTTCCAAAGCCTTGAGAAGTTGCTCAAAGCATTCAATGATCTCATCACTACTTTCCATGATGATCCATTAAAGACCAAACAATTTAATTTGTTTTCTTTCTTCTTAATGATTATAATGAAAGGCAACAGTCAATCTAAGCTGCACATTTTCTTTAAATTGTCATCTCCAGAGACAAGTTTTTGCAACATGACAAAATTTATTGCAAGTAACTATAGGATGTAATAACTCTCCTTCTTTGGCAAACATTTCAATCATGCTCAAGACAATAGTGTGCTTACAAATATGCAAATTCTTTTTTCACCAAAATCGATTGAATTTGCCACAATTTGCTATTGGATCAACCATAGAATGATAATAAGATGTAGAAACATTGAATGACAGAATCTCATAATAAATAAGCATGTTTTTCAGCCTTTTTTCTAGTGCTTTGAAATAAAATAGAATATGTAAAATTGATGCCCTTTCACTTAAATTTTGGATTGGAATGGGTCTCACCAGCCCGCGTGTAGCACTTGTATCGACAAGGCTATGCCAATCAATAATGCGTACCAGGTTACACAGGTGCAACAGTCCCAAGCTACTTTTTCTGTGCAACTGATATCCTAATCATGAAATATGCAAAATACATAATATTTGAGATAAAATAATCATAGAAACTAAAACTTTAAGGTAATAAAACTTCAAACATCTTAAACAATAAATGTGAGATAGACTCCCAAACACAATAAGGCTGTTGCTGAACAGGTTTGAAGTTCACAATTGATATGGATAAGCAAATTAAGGTTTTCAACATGACCGTTTACATTGCTAAAAGAAGTAGAAAAGTAGGTTGACTAAACTACCATGGAGAAGCTAAGTCATATGTCAGGAAACAATCCTTTTTTAATAAATGGGAAACATGAAAACCATGATCAATGTACCTTACATCCATGCATATAAAAGTTATTGGGGTTTCATTAATCAAAACTCTTGTCAAACCTAAAACAAGAATGGGTGCTAGATCAGACAAAGTGTGCAATGTCAAGTAATCCTTAGTGTGGAAAACTAATTAAGAATTTTAGATTTAATAATGGAGAAGACTTAATGAACTTAGAATTTGATCAATACTTCCAAGGTAAAATGCATATTAAGTCCAACAACTTGTTCGGGTACTCAACATCAAAATGGAGTGTGAGAGCAAAAATACAAGCATATATTGAACAATGTGTGTGCTCTAATGTCTCACATGAATATACCACTAAAATTTTGTCTTATGAAAAAAACATGTAATTTCAAACTTATAATGATGTCATACGTACGTAGAGAGGTAGAGAAAAGGGAGAAGAAGAGAACATGAGGAAGACAGAGAGAATAGGAAGCAATCAAGAATCTGTCGGCTAGTCCTTTTCCTTTAAACTAAATAAGGATTAGGGTTATGTTTAACCCTTTACATAATGAGTCTAACAAAACTTTAATTCAGAAAGCTACCTAATAATAAATTCCAAAATACAGAAAACTTCAAATCCTAAACCAACACGTTTCCACAACACTCCTCCTCAAATTGGAGCATAGATGTCTATCCTGCTCAGCTTGCTACAACACTTCATGAAATCGGATATAGGAAGAGCTTTGGTAAATATATCTGCAGGTTGGTCTTTTGAAGCAACATATTCAGTAGAAATAATTTCTGCTTGAACCAAGTATCTAATATAATAACAATCAACTTCAATATGTTTGGTCCATGCATGGAATGCCAGATTATTTGCTATATAAGTAGCTGCTTTATTATCACATTGCATTTTTATATAAAATTATCTGAATTTCAAGACCTTTTAGTATGGCTCTCACCCAAGTGATTTCAGTGGTTGTTTTGGTCATGGCTCGATATTTTGATTCTGCACTAGATCGAGCAACAACAACTTGTTTTTTACTTCTCCAAGAGACTAAGTTACCACCACCAAAGATATAGAATCCCATAGTGGACTTTCTGTCATCAATTGAGCTTGCATAATTTTCATCAGAATAAGCTTCTATCTGAAGTGAAGAGCTTCTTCTAAATATTAGACCATTTTCAGGGGAACCTTTTAGAAATTTCAATAATAACATAGATGCATCCAATGGGCTTTTCTTGGCTTATCCATAAACTGGCTTAGTTTTTCTATAACAAAGGATATATTAGGTCTAGTAGTGATTACATATAGTAGTTTTTCAATCAGAGATCGATATGATTCGCTATCAACATATTTAGATTTATCATCATATAAGTGAGTACGAGAATTCATAGGAATAGATGTCAGTTTAATTTCAGTCATGCTTCTTGTAACAAATCAAGAACATCTTTTCTTTGAAAAAGGACTAGACCTTCTTTACTTCTTACTACTTGTATCCCCAAAATGTAACGTAGAAAGCTAAGATCTTTAGTAACAAAATATTGTCAGAGATACTTCTTTGTGTCTTGTATTTCTTGTTCATTGTCACCAGTTAAAATAATGTCATCCACATATATCACCATAACAACTATACCTCTTGAGGTCCTTTTTATGGCAATGAATGATCTAAAGGCGATTTCTGAAACTCAAACTAAGACACATCATCACACAACTTCTGAAACCATGCTTTGGAACTCTGTTTCAAACTATATATAGTTTTCTTTAACAAACATACCTTGGTACACTCTCCCTATTTCTCAAAACCTGGTAGTTGGTACATGTTTCATCTATAATGAACTCCAACAGATATAATGAGTCGTATAGTGCCCAGACGTTCCACAAGAGAGAAAGTTTCAAAGAAATCAATGCCATATGTATGTTGTACCTTTTTGCTACCAAGTGTGCCTTGTAGCGCTGTTTGCATCCCAAAATTTTCATTGGTTTTGAAGTGATCCAGAAAAATGAGGTTTAGTTTTGATATAGGGAAGAAAGAGACTCGTCTGTCAGTACGAGGATCGACCGTTCCCGGCGCCTTTATTGGGGGTAATCAACCCAAGGGCTATGTTTATCATTGATGCATTTCATTTTGACTTAAACATCTTTTTGATTCTATATGCGGTGTTGAAAAATATTGAAACTTTGGTGTTTCAAACTTTTGAAAAGATTTTTGAAGAATCGCTTGAAAATGTGAAATATTTTGAGGAAAAAGTGGAATTAGTAAATATCATTTGAAAAGCTTGTGAAATCATTTTGAAATCACTTTAGTGTTCTCTTAAGACTTTAAGTAGGTTTGAGATTTTGCTCTAATTCGGTTACCACCTAATTAGAGCTCCATCCCCTCTTGCTTAAATTCTTTTGGAGATGTGCTTGTGATCATAAGTAAAATAAAGTGAGTGAGAATACATAAATGCATTTATCCTATATGATTGGAAGAATGTAAAACATTCTTACCACAACATTCATCTAAAGTCATTCCTAACACAACATACATCTAAGAATTTTTTTTTTATAAATATCATATATATGAAAGAAGTTTTTGAAATGGATTGGGGTTGTAGACCTATCAAGCATGAATCCAATATTGGGTCATTACGTGGTTTGTGGTCTTAATGAAGTCGGTAAAAAATTAAAATCTTAAATGGTAAGATATTGAAAGAATGGAAAAGATGAAAGACTACATTTCAAGAGATATATAGAAAATGAAAGAGAGAAAGAGATCTTGAAAATCATAAAATCATATGTTTTTAAAGGAAGAGAGATACGTATTCACACACACACACACACACACACACACACACACACACACACACATATATATATATATATATATATATATATATATATATATATATATATATATATATATATATATATATATATATATATATATATATACGTATATGAAATCTTGTAAAAATAAGGTTTAAAACAAATAGAGAAGAGAATATCATTTTAGAAAGAGGGAGATTTAAAATGGAATACATATACATATATTCATATATACATATACGGGAGTTTGTAAAAGTATGATAAATCATCAAGAAAGAATAATAAAAAAAGATATTCATGTGCACACATACATATATAACATGTACATACGCATGTCTTCATGAGTATTAAAATCAAGGAATGAATTGAAAATAACCGACTTCAATTTTTGATGTAGGCCGGAGGGAAACTTGGGCTCATGCAAGAACCTAAGTTAAGTCTCCAAGGCCGTATTAGAAAGGTTTCTTTTGAAAATGTTTTGGAAAATATGATTTATATCTAAACATGTAATGTTATGATTCGGTTTGCCACAAGGGATATATTTCTTCCACCGTTGAGTATGGAAGAAAATCAAGCAACAAAATGAGGCACTCGTTAGGGTTCCAAATGGGGTGATTAGGAAAGAAACTAGCGTAAAATGACATGCAAATGCATATTAACATGTACATATTTCGTGAAGGCTTTCCCCGGGTTGGACAAGTCCCAACCTCAAAAATCACAAGAAGAAATCTCACCCCAAACACTTACTCTCATCATGCATTTGGTCATATAAATGAAAGATTAGAATATCATGCATGAGCATCATTTCAAACATGAATGATGAATGAAGACAATATAACAAGTATATTTTTGAAGATAAATGAAGATATGGATTTTGTTCCGTCTTGCTCATACTCCCGGTGCACTTAAGAGTAGCTCTTGATTCGGGATCATTTGAACTATCTTGCATAGCCAAGGGGAGATGGCAAGAGGAAAATGATGATATGAAAAGGAAAGTTTGCATGATATAAGCATGAACATAAAATATCATCTCATCTTCTCATGCTTTCGGTGCACTTGAACGTAGTCTCTTGACTCTAAAAATATAGATTGAGAGCTATCTCATATGACCATGGGGAGAGGAAGAAGAGAGAAAAGGATGAAATGAAAATTGAGGTTTACATACATCGGATATAAATGATATTGGAAATGCCATGGAGAGAAGATAAAATGAAAATAGAAATAGAGGAAGATTAAATACCTCGAATGTGATTGATATTGGAAATAAGCTCTCTTTTGAATGATCTTGGACTTACCTTGAATAAAGCTCCCAAGATGTTGAAGATGAAGAGAAATGGAAAGAAGAACAGGGAGATAGAAGGAACTCAAGAGAAACCCTAAGTCTTCATATGAGAATACTCTAGAGTTTCTCCCAAGGCAAACTCTTGCCCAAGAGGGCGGAAGTATGAGGTATTTATAGAGGATTTTGGAGGCAAAATTTGAAATTTGAATTCAAAAGGACAAACTTTTAAGAGCCAAAATTTGAAATTTAAATTCAAGATTTGAATTCAAGAGGGAAGAGTTTTAGAGCTAAAATTCAAAATTCGAATTTAGAATTTGAATTCAAGAGAGAAGAGTTTTAGAGCTAAAATTTGAAATTTGAATTCAAGATTTGAATCCAAGAGGAAGGAGTTTTGGAGCCAAAATTCAAAATTTGAATTCAAGATTTGAATTCAAGAGGGAAAACTTTTAAGAGCTAAAAATTCGAAATTCAAATTCAAGATTTGAATTCAAGAGAAAAGAGTTTTAGAGCCAAAATTCAAAATTCAAATTTAGGATTTGAATTCAAGAGGGAACAGTTTTAGAGCTAAAATTTGAAATTTGAATTCAAGATTTGAATCCAAGAGGAAGGAGTTTTGGAGCCAAAATTCAAAATTTGAATTCGGCTTTAGAATTTGAGTTTGGAATTCTCGATTTGGATCTAAACTTGGATTTTGGATCTAAACTTGGATTTAAAATTCATTTTAAAAATGATAGACCCATAATTTTAATAGCCCCCTTTTTTGAAAAATTTGGGGTGATTACAAGCGCTCAACTGTACCATCTGAGTTGTACTTGATAGTGAAATTTCATTTCGATCTCACAATATCTGCCCCGAAAGGGGGTTCAACGAGATCCCAAGTGTGATGAGATATTAAAGAAGATATCTCCTCCTTCATGCCTTGGTACCATATAGAGTTCATAATAGCTTGTTCATGTGAAATAGAAATGGGTTCAAGTGGAATAGGAGGAATTGAAAGTGGAACAGAAGGAAACTTTGGATATAAAGGACTTGCAGGAAGAATGGAAACGACTCGAGAAATGTTACATAGGCACTGACAAATTCTCGATTAGATATAGGATCTATGCATTGATACCCTTTTTTATTTTTAGAGTATCCCATAAATATGTACATACTTACTTGCTTGCACAGCTAGTTTATCTCGATTGGGTCCAAGTTTATGTACAAGGCAAGTGCACCCAAATATACATGAAGGTAATGAAAACGAAGCTCTGTTTGGGTAGAGAATTTGAGTTGGAATCTTATTATCTATGGAAGAGGATAGCATTCTATTTATTAGGTAACATGCAGTCAAAATTGTGTCTCCCCAAAATTTGGAAGGCATATGTGAATGAATCATGATTGTACGGGCTACATCCAACAAATGGTAATATTTTCTTTCAATTACACCATTTTGTTGGGATGTGTGAGGGCAGGTAAAATTTGGCACAATACCATGAGATTTATAAAATTCAAGCAAATGAGTAGATTTAAACTCGAGAGCATTGTTAGTGCGAACAACCTTGACACAGGGAGTTTCAGTTCTCTCTTTCGTCAAAAAAACCTAAGTGACACATGTCTTTCATCAAAAAAACCCAAGTGATACGAGAGAAATCATTAACAATGGATAGATAATAACAAAATGACAACTGATTTAAAATCTGACTAGGCCCCCAAACATCAACATGAACTAAATCAAATAAACTTTGGCTAGACTAACTTTGAATCCATGGAAAAAGAGTATGACTATGCTTGACCAGTTGACAAGCTTCATACTCGATAGGCATTGTGGAAGAAATCTGAGGACATAATAGCCGAAGTTTAGGGAAGGATGGATGACCCAATCTGAGATGCCACTGGAAAGCACTTGAAGATGAATCAACAAAAAGTGATGTCTCCTTATCAAATGCATCCAAGAAGTAGATTCCATCTCTCCCATGGCCTCCACCAATCTTCCTCTGAATCCATAGATCCTGAAATATACAAGTACCCATGAAAAAAAAAACTTTGCAATTCATCTCTTTAGTTAGTTTGCTTACAGATAACAAATTCGTTCAGAATTCAGAAGTATAGAGCACATCAAGAACATGCAAAGATGGAGAAAGATAAACATCTTCATGTCCTTCTATTGGATATGGTTTTTCATCCGCCAATCGAACATGCTGAGGAAAATTAAATTTTTGCATGTTTGAAATACTAGTATCTTCACAAAAATGTTTAGATGCTTCAAAATCAATTATCTAAAACTACTGGAAAAGTTCTACCTGCAAGGTATGTTGAATTTGTGACAACTCTAGATGCCAATGAGGTAGAAGGTGTATTGATCGATGCTCCATAATTAAATCAAGTTTAGCTTGACCTAAAGTAAGAGATGTAGCATCTACTGAAGCAGCGAGATTCGCTTAGAAACTTTACTGATAGACTGTGTGTTTGGAGTAGAACTAGATGAAGATGTCATAGTCGAAGAAGCATATGAGTTAGGTTTACGCACTTTGTTCTAGCGCCTATCATCTAAGTGGTCAAGACAGCCACAATATGTGCATTGAAGTTTTCCACGGGAAGGGTATAGTTCACTTCTTGTTCCTCCAAATGAGGCAAGGGCAAATGACTATGAGTTGTTTGAGGATGGAAGAAGAGTAATAGTCAATCTATTTAGCCTATTGAAGGCCTCATCAAGATCAGGAAAATCTGAACCTATAAGCATTTGAGCCTTAGCTGCAGAACAATCAGAAGATAGTCCAACAAGAAATTTAACAACAATCATTTGCTCCATGTAAGATTTGAGACAATGCTTACAGAGTGGTTTTAAGGAGTTCATATTTTCATAAGTGAACTTCAACTTTGTAAAGTATTCAGTTAAATCCATGTCATCTTACTACATTTGTAACAATTCTTGCTGAACCTGTAAAATTTTGATGATGTTCTTGTCTTGAGAGTACGTCTGCCGAAGAGAATTCCACATATCTTTGGCTGTAGTTATAATAACAAAACCGTGTTGCAATGTGGGGCTGAGTGCTATTCATAAGCCAAGCACTAATTATGCTATTTTCTTCCTCCCACTATGCGTATTTACCAATCTTTTCAACAGGTTCATCTTCTTCCAATATATATTTCTTTCCATGTCCAATGACTGAGAACATGGAGGTTCTGACTCATACATCATAGTTGGCTCCATCAAGTTTGGTAGTATTTCTAAAAGAGAATGGATTTGAGAAAGCTTGGTACTCAATTGCAGGCTCTATTTGCTGATTTCCAGATTCAGTTCTATCAAGTTATATAGATTTATTGGCAACCATGCTAGAACCATGAAAATAGTAAATATAAAAGCCCATAGCAACAGAATATAGATTAACATGCACAGATTTTTGCAGCCAGAGTTCAACACCAACTTACGGTAGACTGAATATAGACTAACATGCACAGACTTACTGTAGCCAGATTTTAAGACAAGCCTACTCCAGTTTAACTGTGAGAATCAACCACGCACCATACGACCAAGTAGATCAAAATTTCTCTGGTCTGAATTTCTTCAACAGCATGAACTGAGTCAGATCTGAACGACATAAGCAGTTTGTCAATGACATCACCTAGGTCAGATCTAATACTGCAACATTCAGATCTGAACAACGACAACAACTTTTCAATTGCATCAGATTTGGTTCTTCAGCAACATAAGGGTGCAAATCACGTCTCTACATGTTGAACATGATCAGCCACTTTCCACCAAACAATTTGCTTGTTTCTTTTATAAGCAACAGAAACTTTAGACGTTCAACCTTATCTTGAATGAAGATATGAGAAATGAGGGAAGGAGGGAAGCAACATGAAACCCTAGATGGCACAGTCTTAGGTCTGATGCTCTGATACGATGTTACGTAGAGAGATAGAGAAGAGGGAGAAGAAGAGAACGTGAGGAAGAATGAGAGAATAGGAAGCAATCAAGAATATGTCGGCTGCTCTTTTCCTTTAGACTAAATAAGGATTAGGGTTATGTTTAACCCTTTACATAAAGAGACCAACAAAACTTTAGAAATTCAGAAAGCTACCTAATACTAAATTCCAAAATACGGATGTAATCACCACAAATTTTTTCAAAAGACTGTTACTTTATCAAAGCACGAAACCGAAATTTAGACGCAAGATTCAAATCGAAGATCCAATTCTCAGATCCAGATTATATCCAAACCTCAATTTTAGATCCAAATTGATCATTTGAAACTCAAAATCCAAAATTGAGTTCAAAACAACAAAGTCTGGTGCTATAAGCGTCGCACGCACATGCACAGGCATCTCCCTGTTTTATACTTTGTTCTCGCACCAAAAGATGCTTTTGCCTAAAACGAAGCTGGCCACTTTTTTATAATGAAAAAATCAGTTTTCTCCATATTTTAAGTAAAAAGGGGTTTTATGGTGATTTTATCTTATTTTATTCATTTTATTTCATTTTATTTTGTCAGTTTTCCTGGCCTGGCGACTGCCTGTATTCCCTGAGAAAAAAAAATGTTGTGCAGATGCAGACAAATACTACACTGTGGAGCCGCAGGAGTTTTGCCTGAGATTTTTAGTCGGATATGGACGGACCTCACATGGTGAACCGTGACCCTTGTTAATTGTCATAGCAGACTGCACAAGTTCGAAGTTGAATTACGAATAGCCTCTAACTTTATCATCTAATTGACAAACCCATTCTTAAAACAATTCTGATTAGAATAAAGAAACATCCTCAAATAAGGAGACAACTCATTTTTTTTTCGCGAATCTTTCTGTGATTACGCGCTTTTTCCATTGGTTTAGATAAAGGGGAGAAAGATTGATAAGTTAACTTGTGGGGAAATTGAATCTAGAAAATGTAGTTTGTAAAATTGATTCCTTGCAAGAAGTTGTCATTTGTGTTAAGAGTGAAACCGTCCTTCTATGTACATTTTAACATTTTCCATTTACCAAGAACGTGTTTGCGGATTATTTTATAAAGTCAGGTATTCTGTATATTTTCTCAATCTGTTATCCGTAAACACATCAAATGTTGGGCAGTTTTTTATAAATTTCTCAAAAGAAAACTACAAGCGGACGACAGGCTTTAAATCAAGAACTTAAGTACGATAGGGTAGGTGGGGAGTGGAGACAACCTTTTCTCCTTTTGACGTCGCTTAAAGGTGGAATGCAAAAGGAGAAAAGGCAGTGAAAAAATAAAAGAAAAGAAAACATCCTTTCGGCTTGTCAACGAAAAGGAGTTTTTTTATTACTCGGTATGCTTTTTAGAGATGTTAAAGGCATAAAACTCAAGCAATTTATGCTTTGATTTATAATAGGGATTGAACATTTTATGTTTGGAAAATGCAATGACTATACTGTAGATTTGTAAAGCTTGCATCTTGAATGCGTATGTCTCAAGTTTAACTCTCCTATAAAAAAAACCCCATTATCTCAAGTAAGTAGGTGAGACGCCTCTTGATGGCTCACAATGCAAAACTGCAGCAAAGAGAGTGAGCATCAAGTTCCCCATCACTCTCCGATTAAAATTGAAAGGAAATGAAGTCATGGTGCAACAGCAACAAAAGAACGAGTCCCGAGAGAAGGACGCTGATTGGGATAAGGCTGGATTGGAGAAGATATGAATAAACGTCCAAAAACGGTTCTAGTTTCGGGACAATTAGACACATCACAATTCACATAAGGTTGAAAGTCGTGCAGCCCAACTCAGGCCCTAAAATCGTATCCAGACCGTTCATGCTTCTAGGCGATGTAGGAAGTTTTTGCATTAGTAGCTGCAGGTTTTTCCTTTTCTCTACCAGTGCTGGGAGTCGGGGCTCTGTGCCTCCACATTGTTAGTTTGGTTGAGCCCACCAAGTGGTACAGGCGTGATGAGCAGCCTAACCGTCGAGTGCCAACCAACGCCAGAGCAGCACACAACGACCAGGGGCAACCCATTGCTTTTTGTTTTCCCGTGCGTTCAAGAAACATAAGACATTAAGCTAATATAGTTCTCGACATGCAAAGAAAACGAAGCTCCATCATCATTCTCACACTCTTGTTGAAAAACGATTAAATCGGAATAAAGCATGGTGGTTAGTATTATGTTGGTTGAAATTGCATTATCAACTTCATACATTTAACATAGTTTTGGCGCACAGTCGAGGATGAAGTTGCATCATAACCGTCTAAGATAAGCTAGTGCTTCAAAACACCGGAAGGTGCTGCAGAGATCACAATGCACTCTCCATCGACTGCCACATGATACCCAAAACAGTAGCTCACGTAACATTTAGATTTTAGCGCCCGCAAGAATCAGGCTTACTTAATAATCAAGGCTGAAACAGAGATTGCAGATCAAGATCAACAAGGCTTCCATGCTACTCTCTTTTGTAGCCTCCAACGCAGTACGACTACTCACTACTGTCTTGTCACCTCGCGCATAAAGGTAGAAAGTTCTGGCACCTCGCCCTCCACCATTTTGTCCTTTTCCATTTCAAGATGCAACTTTCTATTATCGCCAATTGAATTTATAGAGAACAAACAGAGTAGACAGGCAATTCGGCAACACAAATTACATGTATACTTGCGACAAGGGGCGATGGAAAAAGGTTTGAGGGACATTGAAGCCAAGACCCAATATCAGTTCTGACATCTCCCACAGTGTTGTCCTTATAATGTATGCTCGATCCGCAGGCTAACTTTTTTAACTTCTTATGGCAAGCCCAGCAATCATCCAGTCTCCAAAGAATTATCGCCGTTCAGGAGAAGCGAAAAGACCACACAAGTCTAGCATGACGAATAAGAACTGACAACCAAATCTACTGAAGTTGGAAAATAATTTACAGAAAAAAAGGAAGAAGGAGCCAGAGAACACCACTTGACGGACCTGCCAAGAGTCGACACTGGATGGTTTCTTATTTTCGTAAGCGAAATCCAAAGGACAAAATGAGATCCTTATTACCGGATTCAATAAAAATGCAATCAGAAAAGCTGCTGAAAACTGGAAAATTCAGCAAAATGGGCAGACCGCACACATTATATAAATACTTCACCCTTCCTTCAAGCATCTGCTAGGTCCAACATTTTTCTAACATTAGTCCAGCTTATGATCTTCTCTCTTTGGAGGGTCAAGCTGCAGATAGTAGAATGGCTCCATTGGCTCTTCCCTGCACAAAAAATTTCAGGATCCATTGATTAGATTGTAATTCCATTGGCGTCTCAACATGACAGCCTAAGATTGGAGAAGAAAGAGAATTAGAAATCATCCTCAAATTAAAGGCCCAGCAAGGTAACTGTGACCTACTAGTCTTAGTAGTTAAACTTCTGACTAGTACAAGTAGTCGATTGAGTAACTTGTGCACCGATTTGTGTTGTCAAACCAATGACTAGTCAGTCAGACTAATCAACTAGTCATTGGTCAGTAATGGTCCCGCTTCCCCTCCAGATGAGGATAGACCTACACTTCTTGCTTTCGAGCTTCCAGCTTTGCTCAAGCCTATAATAACTAGCATTCAAGTCAAATCTATTATGACCAGTACGATTGTTCGTTATCTCATTTTTATTTTTCTTTCCCTTAGTCCAAAAAAGGCACTCATCAGTCTGCTCAGCCCCTTCCTATTCCACTTTGCTGCCACACTATGGTGGTCCTGTTCCAGTGGCCTGAGCTGCGAACCATAAGTGAAGCTCTTTGTATTCCATGGGCATACTTTGAGATCAACTTCTTGGACAGACAGGTAGATAGGAGTCAGTTCCTGACCTTATCATTCCCTGCATAAATGTGCATATGTTTGTATTTAGTTTTGTACGATATATATTTTTCCATTTTTAGTCAATCAACTTGGCCTACTAGTTGAGACTAGTCTCTTTATGGTCTTGATTCTCTTGAAAAGACCTTGAGCTCCTATTTTCACAACATAGCTACTTGCTTCATCCATTTTTGAGATGAATGCAAGTGGACAGGCCAGCCATGTCACAAACAGTAATGGCAAGAAGCATGATTAAGTGATACCCTCTGCTACTTGTTAGAAGGATAGGAATGAAAGACCACAAGGATAGTTTCCTTTAATTAACAGAAATATATATTCACAACCTTGAAGATTATTCAAGAAGTGTCATATCAGCACCAAGGACACTTTTCCTAATACTCCACAATTAAATGGATAGTAAAAAAGGGGAATATGCATCCAGTGAAGGTGACTCGGGCTCTTCTCATAGTAGAAATAAAGATCATTAATTGTTTATGTCATTAATATGATGTATTCCAGACTTCCAGTAACCCTTATGAAAGATTTCTGTAGGTTTTGAAGCTTTTTAAGAAAATGTTCTTGTATGTGCCACNGATGCATAGTTATTGGATAATTCTCCATAGATGCTGCATCAAAGAAGGAAGTGTCCCTACAACCATGACCTTCCAGAATATTCAGAGATAAACTTGCCACTGACGAGATGGCCATTGATGTTCAAAATATACAGTTATCAAAGAAGAAAATATCCAAGCTGATGTGGGCCCTTCTAGTAATACCCCAGAACAAATGGGAAGAAGGATTCTCAAGAATACAATCATACAATGCCATGTCTATGAGTAGCTATTAAGTGCATCAACAGCCATTAAGCTCAGAGAGAGAGAGAGAGGTGGAAAAGTAAACTTGATTCCTGTCTCAAGCATCCATATACCAAGCACAACTTCATCTAAAATAACATGAACAATGACATATGTTACTTGTTAAAACCACTTAAAAGTGCATAGTAATTTCTAATGAATATTCTCTATAAAACTTCAAATCATCCATAGTCAGTGTGGGTGTCATTGGTTCTAGTTTGTCAGACATCCAATCCACTTCCAACTTTAGCTAGACAGGTTTTCCTTAGAAGGAAAAAGTGGAATCCAATTCATATTTGGATGCAGATTTGGTTAGATTTTTCAAACAGCAGGTATATCTGAACCTGATTACATGTTATTTCAAAACTGAATCATCTTTCTGCATGTTGAATCTAAATCCACTCCCCTATCTAGTCAAGCCAATAAGCAATTATTCGTATCTGGTGGTGAGTGGTGAATACATTCAGCCAAACCTGAACGGTTTACATTCTTAATAATTAATGAGATTAGTGCATTGACTATTACGATTTTAAGTATGTTAGGCATATAAGCCTGGGGAAAATACTAAGCCACATACTTTTGCAATTCTAAAGAATAACCGACGAAAGTATCAATTAAGAAATTTGCTATAAGGTTTGAGGTATATACAATTGTCTCTAGCAGCTTGTCCATTTTGCAGCAACTGTTAATAGATGTAGGATACACATTTATTTGCTCACACTTCACGGTCACACACAGCTCTTGACAAAATGCAACTATTCGTTTTTACACAACCAAAGCTCTTCCACCACAAGCCTAATAATCCACATCATTTAATAATGTAAAGGAGAAAAAACCAGTACTAAAAAGCATATATGCAAAATACATATCCATTATCACGGTGGATGGAAATCAGTGGAGAATGGAACAACTTGGTACATAATAAGACAGGCTTATGATATAACAAATAAGTGGATTTGGCAGTATATTCTCCAATATAAAATGTAAGAGTCCCATATGATGTCAACATACCCAGGCTTGGAACGCATGCATCTCCAGAAAAGCTTGAAAGGTCCTGGAACCGTTTTAAATGGATTTCCTTCGAAGCAAGCCTGCACAAGGTTTAGGCACAAAATGAGTTGGGATATCAAGTTATGAAAAAATATGCTCAGATGGAATAGGGACACGTTCTACCATAAAAAAAGGTTCATTATTCATGAAATAGGCCTTTATACCGAACGCGCTCGAATACACGCTGCCAATGAGTGCCGCAAGTACCTAAACGGCTCCCTCTCTCTCTCACTCTCCGCCCTCCGAAAAAAAAAACGCCTCCTTACCCGCTAAGCCTGCCTTCCTTCCCACTAATGGCCTTCGCAGCAGTCCCCAACTGCAGAAGCACATTCTCTCCTATTCTCCACAGGTCCTCCTCCTCTTTGTCTTCCTCCTCCACCTCCACCTTCCTCGGTGATCGACCCCTTCAAAGCCACCCTCCTAGACTTCTCAAGGCCAGGTCCTCTCTCCCGAGGCCGTCGAGGACCTGTGTCTGCACCATCGCCCCCGACAGAGTGGAGGTCGAGATGGACGGAGTTGGGATTACGCAGAGACCCGACGCCTTCGGTAGGTTCGGCAAGTTCGGTGGTAAATACGTCCCTGAGACGCTCATGTACGCCCTCACGGAGCTCGAATCCGCCTTCCGATCCCTAGCTTCCGATGACGATTTCCAGGTTCCAAGTTTTCCTTGTTCTCTATCCAGGCATTTCGAACCCCTTCCTTCATTTTTTTTTTCCCTCCATCTCTTCCTCCGCATCCCGCCTGGTCGTTCGGCTTTTCTCTTCGAGTGGCGACTTGATTTTCTTCCACGTCTTATGCTCCTTTTCCACCCGCAATTGAATCTGATTTAAAAGATTTTGAAATTTTACGACATTAAACCTCTGAATTTATCAAAGTTTCTGGCTCGGTAAGCGAGCCCCGCTGCAGTTTGATGTTGCTAGCAGTGGAGGGGGTAACTTTATTCCCAATCTTATAGCTCATTTGGTTTGTGCGTTCCCCTTCTCATGAACCATGGTTGCTATGTAAAATAGTTCGGCATGTAATCAGACAAAAAAAAAAAAAAACTGCAGTTACCTATCCCTTGTGAAATATGCCAATCGCACTTGGAAAATGATCGCACATTGGAGCTGAAATTTAGTCCAACTTGAATCCAAAAGTGCAGTTTTTAAATCTTGCATTTGAACAAGACGCTGAAAACCATCAAAATTCAGTTCGTACACCATGAATATCTGTAGCCACTTATACAACCTGGCTGTTTTGTTGCATCGAGACCCTGCCATGTTTTTTATAGTTATTCTGTCACTATTTGAACTGGTAATCGGTGCATGACATGTGCACATCATCTCTCACAATCGCGTCCCTTGCGCTCTCCGGGTAGTCTCTCAATATTATTAGGTGCACGATAGTTCACGGACATGCTCACAAGTTTGGTGCTGTTGCTGTGGTGTTTTTCAATCGTTTATGCCGTAAAAAATTTCTAATCTCTATGCTGGAATTCATTTGGGTGGCTAGAAAGAATTGGACAGGATCTTGAAAGACTACGTTGGTCGTGAGTCTCCACTTTATTTTGCGGAGCGGCTTTCCAATCATTACAAACGCAGTGATGGCACGGGGCCAAAAATATACTTGAAAAGGGAGGATCTGAACCATACTGGTGCCCACAAGATCAACAATGCTGTCGCTCAAGCGTTGCTTGCAAAGCGATTAGGTAAGAACCGTATTATTGCTGAAACTGGAGCGGGACAGCATGGAGTTGCCACCGCTACCGTGTGTGCAAGGTTCGGTCTGGATTGTGTTGTTTACATGGGTGCACAAGATATGGAGCGTCAGGCACTCAATGTGTTCAGAATGCGCCTTCTTGGGGCTGAGGTTAGTTTTCCATATTGCCTTTCATCGTTTGAAAATGTCTACATTGGTTTTTCATGGTATTCTCGTTAGCGTGTTTGTTTAGTTAGAATTTCAAAGCCATCTAAAAGTGGTTAAGAATGAGAAAGGAAAAGGAGTAACTTGATTTGGTATTTCATTGTCTTCTGCTCGAACATTATTTGCATGATTAAGTGTATTTTCATCATCATTGGGTCAATGCTTCTGGCTTTCTTTTATGGATATGTATATTCTGAAAATATGATCTGATTAATAAATGATGGGTATCAGTAAGATACTGGACCGTTGTGTGCTAATGTGGAGACGCATGGATGGCATTGCTTTTGTCCTGAATTTACCTTCATGGACCCATAAAATTTGTGACAACTTGCTTTGGCATGAAATGCATGCTACAAACTGGATAGCATTGTTCAGTTTACATTCACATATTTTTAATACATTTTTCTAGTTTAATTGGTTCCCAAAGGGCTAAGTATGGTGTTTGTACTTTGTTCAGAGGCATCCCTTGTATCTTTTTCGTTGTTACATGAGATGATCAAGAGTAGCAAAAACAAGAGAGAGAAGGGGGGGGGGATCTGTTGCCTGATTTGTGCTTTTGTCATTTGTTTCATGTACAAATTGTACACACTATGTTTTTGTATTGTGTTCCTCTATACATGATTTTGTTGTATGTTTTAGCAGTGTTATCCATATCGCACGATACGGGACTGTATCATGCGATATGTAACCTATACGATATGCCTACTATACATGATACACATGTGTATCGAAGGCGTATTGCCCGTATCGTATTTTGTGCTTCTTTTAAAATAGCTCCTCCCTTTCACTTTCTAAACATCTCTAAGAGCTGTGGGAGGGGGAGGTTTACTAGTTTTCTAAAAAAAACAATCACATGTTGGTGAAGACATTCCATTTAAAGGAATTGAAAATTAAAATTTAAAACAATTAACAAAGAAAATGAGGATGAATCCAAAGATGATGATGATTATCATTGATTGATGATAATCATGATATTTGGTACTTGGCAATAACGAATTAGATGGTGTGGCCTAGTGATATAATTTAAAACATTTTAAACATGTGATTGATGCTTACTATGTTATCTGAAACTATGATTTCTCGTTTCTGAATGTGTTGTTGACATACTATAGCTTATGAATGATGAATCATGAACATTTTTTATGTGAGATGTGTATTTTATATGGAATACATTTTTCATGATTTTTCCTGGTTTTATCACTATTTTTTGTATTTTTTTGAATTAAAAAACTAATTTTACGATATGCTACGCTCATTTGCAATACATTACAATACAACACATAGGTCGCCCGACCGATACACGTTACAATACGCTTTTTACAACATTGGGTTGTAGACTTTGTTACATCAGCATGTTTTCCAATGTGAGGGACTCATCCATATTGGTCCACCTGTTGGCATGTATACGTGATCCCGTCTTGAGTTCCTTGCACATCTGGTGTTACATGAGTTGCAGTCCTGGAATCCCCATGAAACAGATGCCCTAGTTTCTATGGGTTAGCGTTTTTATGATGATTATTATTTATTAATATATTATTTGCTTTGATCTTATATCAACTTTTCAGTGAAGAAAATGTTTTTTTCAGGGTTAACTTCATAGTGACAATACTCTGGAACATTTTGCTCTTTGTAACTGTTGGTGGTGGCTAACTTAATCCTTATCTCCATTTCACATGCTGAATTGCTGAAACTGTTGTATTTTGAAAATTCTTATGTAGTTAAGGGCTGTTCATGCTGGAGCCTGGAACAGCCACCTTGAAGGATGCCACCTCAGAGGCTATAAGGGACTGGGTCACCAATGTAGAGACTACCCATTATATTTTAGGATCTGTTGCAGGACCCCATCCATATCCCATGATGGTCCGTGAATTCCATGCAGTAATTGGAAAAGAAACAAGAAGGCAGGCTATGGAGAAATGGGGAGGGAAGCCTGATGTTCTGGTTGCTTGTGTTGGTGGTGGCTCAAATGCAATGGGTCTCTTTCATGAGTTTATAGAGGATCCTGATGTAAGGCTTATAGGTGTGGAGGCTGCAGGATTTGGATTGGATAGTGGTAAGCATGCTGCAACCTTGTCAAAAGGAGAAGTCGGTGTTTTGCATGGTGCTATGTGCTATTTGTTACAGGATGAGGAGGGTCAAATTATTGAGCCACATTCTATCAGTGCTGGGTAAGTATTGGAAATTCCAATATGTTTATGAAACGATCATAGCTGCTTTTGTACAATTTGCTTTATTTATGCGAGTCAAGGTCCCACTGTCAATGTTTGCAGACTGGATTACCCTGGGGTTGGACCGGAGCATAGCTACTTAAAGGACATTGGAAGAGCTGAGTATTACAGTGTTACTGATCAAGAAGCTCTAGATGGTAAGCATTTTCTTCAAAAGATCCAGCTATCTTTGTGTCATATGCTGTTATGTAATGAATTTGCCATTACTTGAAGGGGTGAAAAAAGATGTTGCTGATTTTGTTTTTTGGGTTCAAGGAACCCTGTTTGGGCACTATTTTGGATAAGTGTAGTTCTTCAAATTATGCTTTAAGATTAATTGTACTGGTTACTGTTTGGTTTGGTAATGGTAAATGAAATTTTATGTAATGTTGTAAAAAGGATATCGGAGCCCATATTCGTTGGGCCAATAGATATGCTGTATCATAAAGTATCGCATCGTACCGTAAGTTTATTTTTTTAGTTCAAAAACAGATAAAATATATAAAAATTCTGGAAAACAAATATGTTCTCTATAAAAAACATGTTATATATAAATGTAGGCTTTAGGCTTATGTAACTATGAAATTATGGAATATGGACATTCATTCATATGATAACATGATCTAACACATCAAGAAGTATAACAATGACATAACATAATCTGATGTCATAACTTATAACTCATAAGCCATAACACATCAAGAAACAAGATACATCAAAACAGAAGATGAAATTGTTCATTACTTCAATTTCAGTGAAAATCAACAAATGATAATATAGTCATTCATAATTTCATAGTTTTCATCGTCTTCATTTCTTCCTTGAATCAATGATTTCTTCCCCAATTGGCGATCTTTTCTCGAAACTGGCAAAAACTCTCCCTCCTCCAACTCGTACAAGTGTTTCGAAATGAAGGGTAGAAGGACTTTAAAACTTAAGTTGGAAAAAGGGGGCTCAGCCCCCATCATGTATTGCCCCGTATCGTACGACAAAAGTTGTGTGTTGTATGGTACGTGTGATACAAGTGCAATGCACCACCCATTTAAGATACGAGTGGTGTGTCCTATCGCAAATTCAAAAAGGAAAGATGTCATATGGTACAGTTCTGTATCATCTGATACAGTCTGATACATACAACACTGATTTTAGGGTTAAGGCAATGAATTTATGGCAAAGAAACAAACTTTTTGTAGATTAATAACAATGGCGTGTATTCTTTCTGTGTGGCATGTGGTGTATTTTAGTTTGGGTTAAACTTAATTGAATGAAAGCTTTTTATGGTACTCGGTGATGTCAACATTTCTGTCTGATAGGATCTAATCATATAAGGTAGCTCACATTTTAAGGCAACCTGCTGGCTTGTGGGAGAAAATGCATTTCTATTAAAAGAGCTGTCAATTTGCGAGATTTTAATTCATTGTGTTTCACTCGATAGCACAATTGTATTCTGCCAATTTTCAAGCACAGGCATAGTAATGAATTAAACTGACAGTACAACATAACACATAGTGGGGCAATTAATCATCGTTAAATTCAAGTGCTCTAAAGTCCTAGACCACTCAACAGAGAGGCTAAAAGTATGTTCAAGTTTGATAGAAGGTAGGAATGAATCCAATGGCATAGATACCCAATTTGCATAGTAGTATACTGTAGAGTGTAGATATTATGATTATGCCTGGTTCTATGTCGACACATTCTTTTGGTTTGATATTTTCTGTCAATGTTCGGCTGAACAGAATGCTTGTCCCCATTCATATGATATTTGTTGGTTCCTCGGTAGATCTGCCAGTGCTGAAATGATGTCGATGTTTTGGTGGTTTTGTAAATGATATGTCTTGTGATGCATATTCTCTGGACTTGCGAGTTTCCAATAAAATTAACTTGTTGCTTTGTTGGAAATGGTCCAATATCAACTTCAAGGGCCACGAAATCATATTTCTCCATAATTTACTTGCTAATCTTACTTTTGAGCTGGGAAGAGTTGTTTAACATGCCCTGTGATGATTATGGAAATTGCTTTCTTGAACTGACCAATTCTGCTCAAATTACAGCTTTCCAACGGCTGTCTCGGTTGGAGGGCATCATTCCAGCTTTGGAGACGTCCCATGCTCTCGCTTACTTGGAGAAGCTTTGTCCTACACTCCCCGATGGAGCTAAAGTTGTGGTTAACTGCAGTGGCCGTGGTGACAAGGATGTCGAGACGGCAACCAAGCACCTCACTATCTGATATTTTGGCAAATTGCATTACATCCTGCATGTTGGTAATCTTTTATTATCATATATATGGCCATTGGTGTTTGAAGTTGTTGGTCTTTTGGTAGCAGAGTTGCGGTATCGGTGTTTAGCGCTGATATTATGTTAAGCGCATTCAATTTCCTATGGTATTATTCTAGTGGAGTGGTAGAGGTCAGTGGAATTGCTGCCTCTATAACATTAAAATGTCGTTTGGAGTCTTTCTTGTATCTGAGGAGCCCCATCTTGTATTTTTCTTTTTAAACCATGGAATAATTTGGCCTTATTCTTCTCGAGGTGCTTGATTTCTTCAGGTCGGATCTAGTCTTAAGTTTTTTCAGACGTTGAAGTGTATGCATTTCCGTCTCTCTTCTTTGGTCAGATCTTTTGGACAACGTAAAACAATAAATTGGGAAGCTTTAAGTATGAATCTTAGGTCAGACATATTATTCATGGTTCTGTAGATCATGAATTTTGATGTCAATCCTTACTAGTATGATATCAAATCTGTTTTATTTAAGATCTTTGGCTTTCGAAAGCATACTACTTTCATTCAAGCCTGCTGAGGGGTTAGCTCATTGTTGAGTTAGAAATTAGAATTGCCAGAATGAAAAAAGACGAGGACAAAGAAGGCGGACCCCGTAAAAGAAGGGTAATGGTAATTGCACGGCAAAGCACAATATTAGATCCACCACATTAAAAGAAAGAAAGGAATAAAGGTCAAATCCGCGGTCCGCTTCGTGTCCTTTGTCCCTACTGCCTCTTTAAGCAGCTAGCTGATGACGTCCTGCTACTGGAGACCCAAGAGGGCCAAGACTGAGTCTGCGCAAGGAGAGGGGGAAAAATGGATGTACAAAGGAGCAGTGTACATGAATGCTCCTGATGGATTTAAGGAGGGCATGGAAAGGTCCCAATTGGGACCCATCGTACATTCCAAATGCAGGTCAGAGTCTACATTCCTCCCTCTTGAAGACGCTGATGGGGTTGAGATGGTAAGCTCTCTGATTAACCTTCTTTAGAAAGCATCATTTCTGTTGCTGGTGTTCTGTAGGTCCTTTTGATGACATGCTTTGAATTGCATTATGTTCTGGTTGATTTTACCTTACTTTTCTTTAGGACTATTTTTTTCCATTTAATTAAATAAGCATACATTTGTAATATTTTCTTATGTATGATAAGCATTCTGCATTTGCGTCAATCTTCTCCCATGCCTGTAGATTACTCATATTAATACAGGTTAATCTTGTAATAAAATTTGATTGACAAGTTGATGAAATTATAAAGGTTCTATGAAGTAGGTCCTTACTCCTTAGTACACAAAAGACAAAACTATCAATTTGATGTGATTTGCATAATTGCATGGCATCGACCTACCAACCAACTGGCTTGCAGAGTTGCAAAAAAGGATACTATCAGAAACAAATAAATGCACGTTTGTTTTTATTTTTTTTTGTCACGCAGGTAGAAGACAGTTACAAATTGTTATGTAGCATGGTTTGGATGTCACAGTAATGAACTTGGACATATTGTAAATAATAGGAAATTGAGGAAGACCATTGGAGACTCCGGTGGATGGCTACGCGGTAAGTTGGCTATTATATCTGTCAACATGATAAATTGAGACCGTGACGACATATGACTTTGCTGATTGAGCCTTAATATGGTCATCTTGGAAAGTTAAAGTTTTCTCAATTGCTTAGTTTGTTCAAAAAGGTTGCTGTCTGCTAGTTGGTGCTTTCTGCTAATTTTAGTCCTGCACTGGAAGTGTTGAATTCAACCATGTCATTTTCTGGCATCGACATTTCAACATTGAAGAGTCTGCGTTCGACTTGAGTAATCATCATCTTTGCAGATTTTGAAGTCACGAGACATGGCCTTTTTTCTTTGTTTTGTTGAACGTTCTTCAGTTTTAATCTACTGGGCCGGTGAATTAAAGATTTTATTTTCTTTTGCATCTGTTAGCTTCCTTTAGTAGTAAAGTGCCACCTCTCTTTGTTTTCGTCTCTTTCTTGCATTAACATCTTTTTAACGTCCTTTTATTGTAAGTAGAGAAACGTTTGTTTGTTTTGAGGGCAAAGAATATAATAAAGTTATCTGGTCTTAGTTTTGCTTAGAGTTTGGTGGTTGTGATTCGTTTGTTTTGTGATTGAATGCAACATTATACATCATATAGTTTGGCGCATTTGATTTATAATTTCGTACAACCATAGTGAATATTTATTGAACAGACATCAAAGTTGATTCTCTTTTCTTCTGTTTCCAGGGAGAGGATGATATACTGAGTAATCAAAGGAAAAGAATTCGGCTCTAGGTTAATGCAGATTCAACCCTCATTTGTACATTACTGGAGTCTAGACAGGGTTTTTTGGCTCTTAAAAGGTTCTTTATGGTTGAATCTGCAAAAATTTGCCTAATGGCAATCTTTGTGTCTGTATATTGGATGTTGTACCCCCGGTTATCCTTCATCTAAGGAAATCTCTCTCTCTCCCTGTCTCTGAACTATGACATGGTTTTCCTTTATGCGGTTGTTCCAGTACAAAAGTGTAGGTAGATTCTGGAGCCTGACCAATTTCTTGTCTCGCTTTGCAGCAATTTCCCTTAAGAGTCTATGGATGATTTTAACATTTTGAGAAAGCTCACCTTCATTAGCTTGGGATTTTGATGGCCGCCGCTCAGAAATTTGCCGTGGGATCATGGGAGACAATATAAGGAATGAGCTTCTGAACATGTTTTGCCATTCTACTTGTATCTTTCTCGAAGCAGGATTACAAGGGAAATCTGCTATGCTCTCCCTTGCAGTATCTGATGTCAGAATCATTTTCAGGCACTTCCTGCGATTCTCGAGAAGTTTTGCTGTAATGCTTGACCACGGGCTAACTCCAGATGGGTTATAGAGCAGAATATCGATTAATTGTATTTGTCTACTTCCATCGTGTATAAACTATGACCCTTCAATAGCCGCTGGGAAATTTTTCTTCTGCACTTTGTGGTGCGACACCATGTTCACATTTGGAAATGTTACGAGCGTCAATTTTTTTCTCCTCTTTTTGTGTCTTCTTGAAAGACTTACGAGAGCACGTAATGATGCGCTGTTAACTACGGAAGAAAATTTGAAGTGGCCGCTGCTCAACTGTATTCGAGCTCACCCTTAAACACCCTCTATTGCTTATCATGTTCAGGTTATTCCTCGTTTGACCTGGGACAGCGGTCCCTACCCCCAGGTTATCTAGTTTGGACACGAGATTGGCGAAAAATGAACTAAAGGTGGCACATGGTACATTTCATAGTGTTTTGATGGTGATTGAACGGAAAGCCGAAAGGGGCGTTGGTGCAGATTGAGGGGGAAGTGGTATAAGGTTTTCAGTGGCCTCTCTCTCTCTCACTCTTACATTTAGATTCATCCTCTAGAATGATTGCCTCTTAATTTGCTCGATGGTACATCTACTGCTCTCATGAAATATATATTTCATGACATTCATGTTCAGAGCACACGTCTATTATTGGGAAGAGAGAGAGAGAGAGAGAGAGAGAGAGAGAGATCACTCCTATTTTCTTTTCTCTGCAATTTGTGCAACTTCATATGATTTCCCAACAAGTTGCTGAGATGGGGTTTTTGCATTTCAATTTGCAGGTTCTCTTCGAGCCTCTCTATAATTGTGCCCATTAGGGTTTTCATTGGCCATCCGTCACCTGGTGTCTTACACTTTCATGCGTGGCTTGATTCTCTTGCAGCATTCCCTGTTGCTGTAACTTGGAGAGGTCCACACTGAAGTTCATGGAGGGTGACGACTTGAGTTTTTGGTTTTCAATGCCTTCACAAATTCCTATTATGAGGGTCCTTCTTGTAACCCCTCATGTAGAAAATACCAATGTTTGGTGTCTGCCTCCTGATTGACTGTTGCATGCATTACAAGTGACTCTAACGCTACTTGTTGGCAGGTGAATTACTGTTTACCCAAAATACCCAACTGAGTGAGTCTTCACCTTTAAACCTAGGGCGTTCCAACTTCTTAAAGTAGTTTGCATTGGTTGATCCTACACCCTCACTTCATCTGGTATCCCCCATACTCTTTTCATAGTAGGGCTTGTGTGTGCTATATACCATAAGTACCATGAGAACTGTTACGTGTGTTTGACAGATTGCCAACTGACAATGGTGGAACCTTTACTTTTGCTTCCTAAGGACTTTCTCCATCTTTCGTTTTGTGCTTGGTTTGAGGAAAGGTTGCTGCTGCATTTGTCCTATGTCCTATTTCAGTAGGGCCATTGTCATAAATATTCTTTCTTTTTTTTATCACTTGAAGGTAAAAATAAACAATAATGAAGAATGAAAAACGTGAATAAGTGGACAAAGCAAAATTATTGCTTGTCTATTTTTGTTAGAAAATTTTAACACATTTTATTTCTTCTGCTAAGACTTCACTTGGAGGGGTACTCCTCTCGAAGCTTTTGATTACAAGAGTTGTTGATGTTCCCTTTTACATTAAGGTTTTGTTAATACTGTGGAATCCCATCCACATGAGTTGGTGCTGAATGCCAATGCCTGGTCCTTCTTAACCTATCCTATAAGGGCCTTATGAGACAGTCTATATATCCTGCTACAACAGTCAACAACTGCTGCAACACAATCCAAAAGTGAATCACTGCTGCCCATAGTTGCAATTTGCACAACAGTCAACACCTATAAGCACCTCTATGTGAAATGCGTGGTTTGACTGTAACAGAAAATATCATTTTTGTTCTTGAAAGACATTACACACTGCTATATAATTGGATCTGGATATGTTGGGGATGCCGTTCAATCAATCCATGTGATATGATTGACAGTGTCTTTACAAAAAAAAAAAAAAAAAAAGGATTAAATAAGGAGATCTTTCACCAATCTCTGTCCTATGTGCTTGTCAAAGCTCTGTAATGCTCCTATCTCTTTTTGCTGGTCGTTGAAGGATCACCAAAGACCTTCGCCTCTCCCTTAGATAGAGAGAGAGATAGAGAGAGAGGACTTCCCTTCAACCTCTGATAGGTTTTCTGACTACGGTTGCTACCCTTGTTTCACTGCATTATCTGCTAGGTGTAATCATAATGTTATGGCAGTGATTGTATGTTGAAATTTCTTTCAGGTTCCTACAGAACAGAAGCTGCCTACATTATATCTTCTGGATAGCATTGTAAAGAATATTGGTGGTGATTATATTAGGTACTTTGCTGCCCGTCTTCATGAGGTGAGTGGTTAATCTTGTTCAGCATGAAGCTGTGAGACTTATAAATAGCTGACGGCACATGTTTACTCCATTTTCTCTTTCATTGTTTTGAATTTCTATACATTTCCCATCACAACACAGGTCTGGCCAGATGCCTATCCATGTAATATAGAGGCTACAAATTTGCCATGCCCGAGTTTGGTGCACACCAGTTACATTATGGGTGCTCTGATGGTTATTATACTTTATGCACTTTATGCTCTAACCAAAGACATTTACAAGTCTATACACACACACACACAAACTGCACTCTTTTTTCCTTTCCCACTCACGCAACATAGTTGCTAATATGTGCACTCTTCCTTTGTTGTCCTGGCAAGGCATATCTGTTTTCTGTTGTTGTGCCCATATATTTCTGGTTGTTCTTTGTTTCTGCTACCTCTTACTTTTTCCCTTTCGCCAGGTTTTCTGTAAAGCTTATAGACAAGTAGATTCAAGTTTGCATCCTGCAATGCGACACCTTTTTGGAACATGGGCTGGTTTTTTCCCATCAAATGTTCTTTGTGCCATTGAAGCTGATTTACAGTTTTCCCCAATGAGTAGCCAGTCTTCTGGCTTGACATCTTCCAGACCAATATCAGAAGCAAATTCTCCTAGGCCAGCATATGGTATCCATGTTAATCCCAAGTACCTGGATGCAAGGCGCTGCATTGACCATCCAAACCTAGTATGTCTAGTCTTTTTTTTTTTTTTTACTTGCAGATGCATCCCTTTTGTTTCTTTGTCTTATTTGGTGTTCACTATAACAAAAATTAATATTTAATCTGTTTTTCAAGTACAGTTTGTATACCTAACATTTCATACTCCATGCAGGTACGTAAAGGCAGTCCTCAAAATAGTGTGCAGAGCAGTTCTTTAGAAGAAGAAAAATTAGAGGCAGAGACTACACGAAGCCGAAAAGTATGGTCCACTTGATCCTTAATGTAGACACACAAGAGCTGGTTCCCTCAAGGTTCATGTATATGAAGGTGTAAAGAACATGTCTTCATATTCTTCATTCATTGATCTGGATGAACTTGCAAGTGCTGACATCGTCTTGACAACATACGATGTATTGAAGGAAGATCTTTCACATGATCATGACCGTCATGGTGGTGATCGTCGTGTTATGAGGTTCAGGAAGAGGTTTGACAACTTGTTCCATTTCATGGTTCTTTTCCCCCTTGTTCTGGAAAACCTGAAGATTGCACTGGAAAGAGCTTTTGACAAAAATTGTTTGTTCTTAAACATTACTAGCATAACTTTTTTTTTTCTGACATAACTGATTCCCATAAAATTTTGTTCTAACCTCAAAGCTGTTGCGGTTGTTTGGGATCTAGAATGTTTTGGAATCTGAGCTGCATATGTTGTCCCTTTTTCCGCATGATGGTAGAAAGGTGGTGTAAGAACCTGAGCTTTTCTCTGCTGTCTTTACCTGTAATTTTGTGCATATTTCTCATGTTAATTATAGTGAGAAAGTTCCTCACAGACCTCACCAAAGCTTTTTTTTGTTTAAGCCCTCTTCTTTTAGAAGTAACTTAGAGCAAGAAGTGGGCTGCTTCATGAGGAATATGCTAACATAAAGATTCAGCAGAATTGCAACTCTTGGGGTAAAAGAATTTTAAACAAATTGTTGGATAAATTTATCACTTGGGGTTAATGGAGATATAAGTCATGTCAAACAGACCCTAGCTTGGAGTGGTGGAGGGACCACTCCTCGGCGGAATGGACGGCCGGGATCATGTCTATTGTTGAGGGAGACTCTTTTATAATCGAGGCAATGACTTAGAAGGAAGTTTTGAAACAAAGGTCATCATTGACTTAAATATATACAGCTTTAGTTTTAAATGTTGTTTATTACCCTTTGAAGTAAGTGTTGGAGGGATGGTTTATTGGTTTAACTTATCAATTGTCACATTTATTTATTAATTATTTTCTTACAAATCTTGGCTGCACATCACTCTCGAAGCAAGTCCTACTTTTGCTTCTAAATGAGTTTCTAAATCACTTGGGTGTTTGGATCACACCCTCCTCTAACCCAGTTTTGTAAAAACTAGGTTTTAGGAAAACCAAGTTTTTTGTTTGGGTGACACATCCAAAACCTGGTTTTTGTATAACCTAAAGGGACCAGGTTTTTCACTCTCTTTTACAAAACCAGGTTTTGTCAAAACTAAACCCAGTTTTGATGGCACCCAAACACTCCAAAAACCAGGTTTTGAAGTGTCAACCAAACACCACCTTGACCTTTCTTTTTTGCTTCTTCAGCCACCTTAATAGGTTGAACTTTGGGGCTTATATAATTGTCTTGCTTTCATCTTGGTTGGTAGAACGTTCCACCCATATGTCATCATCTTTAGAGTATGTTGAGTTCTTCCAGTTGCTTGTCAGTGTCAATGATGTCTAAGTGTCAGACAGGAATTGCATATTTATCAGCCAGAAACACTTGTGCAATATTAAATGGAAACAACAAATTGAAAAAGAACATTCCTGCATCATTTGCATACTGCACTTACTAATGTGCTCAGTTGCTGAAGCAGACTATCAAGCTACAATAAGCATCATTCATTGTTGTGCTCTTTTGGAAGCTGTTTCTAAATTCATGTCAAATCTTTGACATCAATGTAGAGTTATGTTAAGGTTTGCACATTATGCTAGCAGCTGAGTTAACGTGCTGTCAGTTTTTATCTGTAGAAAATACTGGGGTTGTGAAAGATTGTGAATAATGAAAATTTCATGTTTTTAAAAGACAAGCTAAATTGGAAAATTTGTATGATAGTTTTTATTTTAGAAAGGGAGTTTTTATTTTAGAAAGTCTTTGGGTCCTAGTGTAGGCAAAATAATTTTTGTTCTCTTCTACAAATCCTTACTGTAATGTAGTCTGAGGTTCCTGATCCTTATTGATACTTTTCCTCCCACTGATGGTGTGGGCTATCCTTTGGGGCGTAGAAGTTAGGACATTTATGAGAGGTCCTTTAGTCAGTTTTGTTTCTTTGTCAATCTTCTTTTTCTGAAGGTCTCTCTCTTTTTTAACTTTTAGGGAACCTTCTGCTTTTGGCAGAATTGATAAATTGTTATTTATTTAGTGTAACGGGTTTATCTATATGCTAATATAAGGTATTGCAGATATCCTGTAGTTCCAACACCCCATACAAGAATATTTTGGTGGCGCATTTGTCTTGACGAGGCTCAAATGGTTCAAAGCACTGCAGCCTCTGCAACTGAAATGGCACTGCGGTTACGTGGTCAGCATCACTGGTGCATCACAGGAACTCCAATTCAAAGACGTCTTGATGACATGCATGGGCTCTTACGCTTCCTCCGGGCTTCCCCTTTCGATTTGCATAGATGGTGGATTGAAGTTATCCGGGATCCTTATGAGGTGAGGCTGGGTTTTCCTGCATAGACTCTCTGTTGGCAAGATGGTTTATGAGTATCGCAATTTAAGGTTGTTTAAGAAAAGTGAGAGCTGCATGACAACCTAGTTGAGAAATTGTCCGCCACTACTTGCACCTTGTGTTCATTTTGCCCAAAAGAAAGATATTAAGATGTTACATACTCTTTTCAGCTTGTTTAAGCTACAAGGGTTCAGAGGCAGTGGATTGCATTCACACTCATTCAGGTCCTGCCCAAGTAATGAAATTTGAGAAATCATCTTCATGGTTGTTCGCCTGTATAATGTTTGTGCTATTTGTTTCTTTTTTTTTTACTGACAATTTCAAGAAATTAATTGAACTTTTGAATTTCCTTAATCAGAGAAAAATTTCCAATCTGATGATTTGCACATGAAACAAATGACAAAAGCACAAATATGCAAATCTTTTGTCAAATCATCAGATTGGAAATCTTTCTCTGATTAAGGAAATTCAAAAGTTCAATTAATTTCTTGAAATTGTTAGTAAAAAAAAAGGAAACAAATAGCACAAATATGCAGGAGCAAGGTTTCCTAATACCCAGTAATGCACTGCTAGATGAGACAAACATTTTTACAACCTCTCACTTGCAACCTCTAGCCCCCAACATCAAGAGGAAGAGAGAGGAAACAAAAAATAAAAGGGAAGATGAAAACTGGCTCAAGTTCTCAGGGCCACATGGCCGAGCCAAAGGCACCATTTGAAATCACATGGAATAAAAACCATGATGAAAAATCAGAAAATTTACCAACCTGTTTAGACAACTTCAGTGGAAAGTACGAACTATATTGCATAATCAATTTTTTGAGAACAGGCAACCACACTAATTTCCTGTGACCATCTAAAAATCATCTATAGTTTCAAGCAGTTCAGGTCACATTCAAAAAATGGTTGTCTTTTAATAAAAAAAATTAAAAATACAGGTAAAGATAGACCATGTTCAATTAAGCACGACTCCCATTAAAACACCTTTTCACATCTGAGTGACCCACTAAAGCTCTGACTTACTAGTCTTAGTAGTTAAACTAGTCTCTTTATGTTTTTCCATTTTTAGTCAATCAACTCGGCCTACTAGTTGAGACTAGTCTCTTTATGGTCTTGATTCTCTTGAAAAGACCTTGAGCTCCTATTTTCACAACATAGCTACTTGCTTCATCCATTTTTGAGATGAATGCAAGTGGACAGGCCAGCCATGTCACAAACAGTAATGGCAAGAAGCATGATTAAGTGATACCCTCTGCTACTTGTTAGAAGGATAGGAATGAAAGACCACAAGGATAGTTTCCTTTAATTAACAGAAATATATATTCACAACCTTGAAGATTATTCAAGAAGTGTCGTATCAGCACCAAGGACACTTTTCTTAATACTCCACAATTAAATGGATAGTAAAAAAGGGGAATATGCATCCAGTGAAGGTGACTCGGGCTCTTCTCATAGTAGAAATAAAGATCATTAATTGTTTATGTCATTAATATGATGTATTCCAGACTTCCAGTAACCCTTATGAAAGATTTCTGTAGGTTTTGAAGCTTTTTAAGAAAATGTTCTTGTATGTGCCACNGATGCATAGTTATTGGATAATTCTCCATAGATGCTGCATCAAAGAAGGAAGTGTCCCTACAACCATGACCTTCCAGAATATTCAGAGATAAACTTGCCACTGACGAGATGGCCATTGATGTTCAAAATATACAGTTATCAAAGAAGAAAATATCCAAGCTGATGTGGGCCCTTCTAGTAATACCCCAGAACAAATGGGAGGAAGGATTCTCAAGAATACAATCATACAATGCCATGTCTATGAGTAGCTATTAAGTGCATCAACAGCCATTAAGCTCAGAGAGAGAGAGAGAGGTGGAAAAGTAAACTTGATTCCTGTCTCAAGCATCCATGTACCAAGCACAACTTCATCTAAAATAACATGAACAATGACATATGTTACTTGTTAAAACCACTTAAAAGTGCATAGTAATTTCTAATGAATATTCTCTATAAAACTTCAAATCATCCATAGTCAGTGTGGGTGTCATTGGTTCTAGTTTGTCAGACATCCAATCCACTTCCAACTTTAGCTAGACAGGTTTTCCTTAAAAGGAAAAAGTGGAATCCAATTCATATTTGGATGCAGATTTGGTTAGATTTTTCAAACAGCAGGTATATCTGAACCTGATTACATGTTATTTCAAAACTGAATCATCTTTCTGCATGTTGAATCTAAATCCACTCCCCTATCTAGTCAAGCCAATAAGCAATTATTTGGATCTGGTGGTGAGTGGTGAATACATTCAGCCAAACCTGAACGGTTTACATTCTTAATAATTAATGAGATTAGTGCATTGACTATTACGATTTTAAGTATGTTAGGCATATAAGCCTGGGGAAAATACTAAGCCACATACTTTTGCAATTCTAAAGAATAACCGACGAAAGTATCAATTAAGAAATTTGCTATAAGGTTTCAGGTATATACAATTGTCTCTAGCAGCTTGTCCATTTTGCAGCAACTGTTAATAGGTGTAGGATACACATTTATTTGCTCACACTTCACGGTCACACACAGCTCTTGACAAAATGCAACTATTCTTTTTTACACAACCAAAGCTCTTCCACCACAAGCCTAATAATCCACATCATTTAATAATGTAAAGGAGAAAAAACCAATACTAAAAAGCATATATGCAAAATACATATCCATTATCACGATGGATGGAAATCAGTGGAGAATGGAACAACTTGGTACATAATAAGACAGGCTTATGATATAACAAATAAGTGGATTTGGCAGTATATTCTCCAATATAAAATGTAAGAGTCCCATATGATGTCAACATACCCAGGCTTGGAACGCATGCATCTCCAGAAAAGCTTGAAAGGTCCTGGAACCGTTTTAAATGGATTTCCTTCGAAACAAGCCTGCACAAGGTTTAGGCACAAAATGAGTTGGGATATCAACTTATGAAAAAGTATGCTCAGATGGAATAGGGACACGTTCTACCATAAAAAAAAGTTCATTATTCATGAAATAGGCCTTTCTACCCAACGCGCTCGAATAAAGTGAAAAAAAAAAAAAAAAAAAAACTGTTGGACTCGAATGAACATGTAAAGAACAATACACGCTGCCAATGAGTGCCGCAAGTACCGTTCCCCCGTTCACTTATTTATTGTTTTCGTAGAAAGATGACCAAGACAATGTATAATGTCCCATAGATTCGGTTCCATGCCTTCACCAAGATTGTTGCAAAAAAATAGAGATCAAGGATGAAAAGCTCAAAATCCACCTCAACTGCTGCAATCCAACGCAAGAACGAATTGTTGCACGATTATGGTTCAGCAAATGCTCCAACCTCAGAAACCTTGCAATTGCAAAGGCAAACTAATTGAAAAAAAAAAATAACAGACAAAGGCCGATTGCACCACGATACCAAATCAGACACACCAAAACAATAATGAATCCTCGGATTCATCTCAAACAACCATAATAAAGATAACCCAAAAGCTAGTTCAATGAGAAACAAACCACCAAAGCAAATCGTAAAATCAAGAAGAACAGGAACCAAGCTCCATCAACCTAATAATAGCAACTGAAAGGGCAGTAACTTAGTTGGGTTTAGGGGTTTTATGAGAGCACAGAGGGAGGGGGGGGTGGGGGGTAGAGAGAGAGAGAGACCTGGATGACGTCCTCAGCCCGATCGTTGCAGCGATGAGCCTTGGGCTCGCGAGTTTCGCCTTCCGGCAGAGCCCACGGGCTCTCCCTCCTGGGTACGGGCCGCGAACTACTCATTCCGCTCTCGTCGTTGCCTGTTTGCCTCTCGGTTTTCAGGAACCGACGCGTTGGAGCACCGAGGCCACTGGGTCGAGCCCTCTGAGCCTTTTGTTTTAAAAGAGGGAGTTTGTGTTTTCTGCTGTCGCTGAAGGGAAGGAATTTCACTTCACTGCCACCGAGCCTCCGACGTGGCCGTGTTTGATGTCCTTTGACCCCACACATTCCGGTTTTGAATTAGTTCAAATGTGGGGACGTAAACAAAATGGATGTACATCCATATTCATCTGATTTATGAATTCTTGTAAAGAAATAGTAACGGATTTCTTTAGTAAACAAATACCGAATTCGACTTCAATGTCCATTTACTTGAACGTGAAAAAAAAAAGATCCGACTGGTAAGTAGGCTTGGATTCGATGCGACATTTCATACCTGAAATTGGATTCTAATTTCTTGGTCATGACTTCATTTCTAAACACTACCGTTCTAATTTGAGTTCCAATCTGAATTTCATTGAACAATGTCAGATTAAATGGAATTGGATGCCTACCTGGATCCAATTCTTTTCTTTTTGCGAAAACGAAAGAAAAAATCTCCTTTTGACGTGACTAATGGCAGAGGGTGAGTGTTTGATTTTGTTATTTCGTTTAGGACTTGGTGAGCTTAATATTTAATGTTCAATTGGCTTTTCCTGAGTTACTATGCTATAGCATTTTTGTGTACATGTTGTTTGTACTTGGATATCTTCTACCATTTCTCTCTTCAACTTCAACTTGAAGCAAGTTTCATCAAGCTACAACCCTCTTGGAGGCATCATTGTGGAGCTTCACTCAAAGGGGATCATCAAGCTAAGGTGTTCATTTTTCCAAAGTTATTCTCATTAGAGGTATGTAGTCATCATCTCTCTCATTTCTTTCCTTTGTTTTTTTCCTTCTTCATCTCCTCATGGCTATATAAGATTTATTTAAAATATATATTTTAGAGTTAAAAAGCTATTCTTGAGTGTAACGGGAGCATGAGAAGGTGAAGTAATCTTTCATTTTATGATTAAATCATCTTATTATTCTTTCCTCAAATATAGTCGTATTGTTGTTATTCTTTTCTTTCTTAAATATAGAGTTGTTTTGGTTCTCTCATTTCCTCTCTTCCTCATTTCCCTATGGCCATATAAGATAGCTCTCAAATCTTTATTTTAGAGTAAAGAGGCTTTTCATGAATACATTCTTATTACTTTTTTGTTTTCTCTTATTTTTCTCTCTTTCTCATTTCCTCATGACCAAATGAGACGGCCCTCAATCTCTATTTTAAAAACAAGAGACTATGCTCAAGTGCACCAAAAGCATGAGAAGATGAGATGATATTTCATTTTCATGCTTGAGTCATGTTATTTCATTACCTGAATATAGTCTTGTTGAGTTTCTCTCATTTTTCTCTCTTCCTCATTTCCTCATGGCCAAAGGAAATCGCCCTCAATTTCTATTTTAAAGACAAGAGACTATGCTCAAGTGTACCGGGAGCATGAGAAGATAAGATGATCTTTCATTTTCGTGTTTGAGTCATGTTATTTCATTACTTAAATATAATCTTATTTAGCTTCTCTCATTTTTCTCTCTTCCTCATTTCCTCATGGCCAAAGGTGATAGCCCTCAATCTTTATTTTGAAGACAAGAGATTATACTCGAGTGCACCGGGAGCATGAGAAGATGAGATGATATTTCTTTTCATAGTTGAATCATGTTCTCTCTCTTAGTTGAATCTCTTTCTCTCTTTTTCCTTCCTTGAATATTGTCTATATATTATTCATGAATAGTTGTTGGTTTTCCATTTATATGTGAATGTATGGTAGGAATGAGAGTGTGGTTTGGGACTTTTTATCTTTATATTAATTTTTGAGGTTAAGACTTGTCCAACCCGATGAAAACCCTCATGAAATATGTACATTTTAATATGCATTTACATGTCATTTTGCGTTAGTTTCCTTTTAATCATCCCATTATGAACCCTAATGAGCATCTTATCGTGTTGTTTGAATTTCTTCCATAACAAACAGGAAATAAACAGATGCGCTTGCAACCAATGAAATAATAACATTCTATGTTTATATAAATCATATTTTTCAAAACATTTTCAAAAGAAACCTTCTAATGTGGATTTAAAAACTTAGCTTTAGCTCTTGCATGAGTCTAAGCTTCCCTCCGGCCTACATCAAATTTGAAGTCGATTGTTTTAAATCATTTCTTTGATGTCCAATCTCATGAAGACATACATATATATACTTGTTATATACATATATGTTCACATGATGATTCTCTTTATCATTCTCTCTCTATGTTTACATATTTCATTTTGCAAATTTTCGTATAAATATGAATGGATACATATATGAATCTCCTACTTTCTCTCTCTATAATCTTTTTCTCTTTTCAAATCAAATGTCTTCATCTACAAATTTCATATATATATATATATATATATATATATATATATATATATATATATATATATATATATATATATATATATATATATATATATCCATTTCTTTTCCTTTAAAATCTCTCTTTCTGTTCAAATCAATATTATTTTTACAAGCTTCCATATATGTGCAAATGTGATGGTATGTTTGTGCATCTCTTTCTATCTCCATTTCTTTCTCTCTTTCTTTTCAAATTTTCTTCTCTACTTAAATTAAGACTTCATTGTCAAAAGCCTATGTATGTATATGCATACATATAAAGATCTGTATCGCCCCCTTCTTTTGAAATCTTCCATTTAAAGATCCGTGAAATCACTTTCTCTATCTCTCTTTCTTTCTATAGGAATATAACATCTTCTCAATTCTTTCAAATATCAAATATTTTTCTCCCATGGTTTAAGATCATTTTCATTTACCGACTTCACTAAGATCAAACTCAAGTAATAACCAAATGTTGGATTCATGCTTAATGGTCCATAACCCCAATTTATTTCCAACACTTTTCTTTTGTTAACTATAAAAACAAAAATCTTAGATGTATATTATGGTAGAAATGATGAATGTTGTGGTTTGAATGCTTAATCATATAGGATCAATGTATTTATGCAGTACACTCACTTAACGTTACTTGTGATCACAAGCACCACTCTAAAGAACTTAAGCAAGATGAGATGAAACTCTAACTAGGTGGTAACCGAATTAGAGCAAAATCTCAAACCTGCTTAAAGTCTCAAGAGAACACTAAAATGACTTCAAAATGATTTCCCAAGCTTTCCAAATGATATTTACAAAGATTTCCCAAATCTGGTTTTCCTCAAAATGTTTCATATTCTCAATCAATTCTTCAAGAACCTTTTCAAAAGTTTGAAACATCAAACTTTCAATATTCTTCGACACCGCATATAGAAAGGATGTTTAAATCAAAATGAAATGCATCAATAACAAACATAGCCCTTAGATTGATTACCTCTGGTAAAGGTGTCAGGAACGGCTAATCCTTGTACCGATGGGTGAGTCCCTTTCTTTCTTATTTTCAAAATAAAACTCATTTTTCTGAAGCACTCCAAAAACCAAAATAAATAAAAATTTTGGGGATGCGAACAATAGAAAACGTCAAATCCCAAACCACCACATTTCCTCAACATATGTAAATGCAACATTGTTCCTCAATAAAATAGAAAAGTATTTTGCCAAGAACAAAAAAACAGAGACGTACACATTTCTAGCAAACATGTCGTCAAAGAAATATAAGGGAAAGAGGAACATCAAGGAGAACATAATGGAAATATCTTGCATTGTTTCAAAGCTTATATTACTGAGTTAGAACTCTTGTAAGATATGTTCATGCTTTAAGTTTTATATCTATTCCTCCATAATATAGGTAGTTTATGGTTATTTACAATTTCCAAAGAAAGAAATGAATTCTCATTAAGGGTAAAACTTGAAAGAGTAAAAACGCTAAAAATTTGTAGTTAATTCATTAAAAAAAATGCAAAAAACACATAAGGATAAAAAATTAAATTGTTGTTTACAAACGCAAGGGTTACATGAAGAAGGACAATGCCAAGTATCATATCTGGCATTATAAAAAGAGGATCATCCTTAATATGATTTTTTATGAAGTTAATTAACTATTGCACATACTTAGTTGGTAGATTCCGATGTTATTTACATAAGTGTATTTATATAAGGTTGTCTAATTCCAAATGATGGCAAAAGATTCATTTATGTGGCAAAAGCTAGGTGGTTGAAGTTGAGGCAATATAAACTTTTAGGTTGTTATTGAAGACTAGTTGTTATTTTAACATGAAAAATACTCATTGTGTTTTGTCATTCAGACAAAATTTAATTTCTATTTTATGTAGGACAAGTTTGGATATTCTTGTTCATTTAGAGTTAGTAAGTACAATTTATTCCCAAATTCAAGTCGTATCACTTTCAGCAACTTACTTTTTCTTGAGAACTAGAATAGACTCGAAACTAGTGCCTTATTTTGGTACAAAATGTAAATTAACTGAAGATAGTTCTATTGTGTTATGGTAAAAGTGCTTGGGCCATATCTCTAGACAAAGAATTAACTTGGTACAAGTGTTTGGTACAAAATGTAAATTAACTTGTAGCCGGTGGAATTTTTTATTTATTTGATTTCATGTGTTTTGGCATTTTGTTAGATGTATCAAAGGAAAACAAACATATATTAAGAAAATAAGAAAATAGATGCTCGAAAATGTTCTGATGTATTAGAACTTATTCATATAACATTTGTGATTCATTTCCCATGACTTCTTAGAACAGACAACAACATTTTCTAATGTTCATAAATTATTATTCTCATTATAGGTGTTTGTATTAGTTCATGAAAAAATCTCACTCATTGCATGTGTTTAAAGTTTTTAAGGTTAAGGTTGAAAACCAATTTGACAAAAGGATTGAAGCCATCAAATTTCATTATGGTGGTGAATACTATAATATGTATGATGGATCAAGTGAACAACGTCTAATACCGTTTGCCAAGTTGCTAGAGGAATTGAAATTGTCTCCTAGTATACAATGCCGGATAAGCTTAGCATGAGTAGTGTTGTTGAGAGATGAAATATGACTTTTAAGGACATAGTAAAGAGTATGGTTAGTCATTCTCCTTTGCCTGATTCTTTCTAGGACAAAGCACTAAAAACTGCAATATATTACTGAATAGAGTACTACCTAAAGCAGCATGTATAACCCCACTTAAAATGTGAAAAGAAAAATCGTATTAAACATTTTCATATTTGAAGATGTTCAACTGAGGCTGGATAATATAGGCTACTATTTGTAGCTATTTTTTTATTGGATATTCTGAAAGATTCAATGCTATTAGTTTTATGATACTTTTAAGAGGTTCTCTCTCAAGATAGGAAATGTTTGTTTTTTAAGAATGTAAAGCTTGAGAGAGATGATAAAGCTAGGACATTATATTTGAAGAAACAAGTGTTTTTTGTTCATATAGTTGCTCTTGCAACATAGTTCAGTGTTTATTGTGAGACATTCAATCATGGAATATGGCTGTTTATGTTGTCATTGGGTTACATATAGTAGATGGAATTAAAAGACCATTAAAGTTATATTATGACAATAATTTGTAGTTTTATATTCCAACAACAACGAGAGCTTGTCAAATTCAAAGCATATTGATATTAATGGTTTATTTAGATGGAGGGAAAGGAAAGCAAAGGGAAGGATGGAAAGAAAAGAAAATGAGAGAAAAAGAAAGAAATGATTATAAAGTTTGGATAGACAAAAAGAAAAAGAAAAGAGCAATCCTTTTTCTTTCCATCACAATCCGTCCAACCTTGGAAGGATTGGATTTATATTAAGTTATTTTTTCATTTCTATGCATTGCCTTTGCAACCAAACATATATTTTTTTTCCTTTCTTTCTTAATTGACTACCTTTTCTTTTCATTTCTCTCCATCTAAACCGGCCTTAAGTTAATGGTTGTTAACAGAGAATTTAGAGTAGTCAAGTGTCAATTGAGAACATTGATACAAACTCGATGATCACGGATTCTGCCCACTAAAAGTGTTTTACCTAAGGTCTTTCAAGTTGTGTCCTTTCAGGACTGGTTGGTTTAAGTGAAAGGTTGTATTTAGGCACTCTTATCACAAAAATGTCTTTTTTTTTGTTACATAATAAAGTTTAAAGTTTCAGTTCACTCTAAGTTTGTTTAACTGTGATCTCACTAAAACATAAGGGGCCCAGTTAGAAATAAGCATGTTAAGATCACGTTACATGTAATTTTCGTGATACACATTAACATTTGATCTATATTATGTGACTATGTTGATATGTATGACCACTAATGGGTCTGACTGGAATAATAGTAATTATGATCCCTTTGATTCTATATTAATAATTTAATGGATGAGAGTGTTCAAGATGATGGTAAAGGTGACATTTTTAACCTCATACGGATTAAGTTGTAAAACACAATTCTATTGTGACATATGTGGTAAGTAGGAGACTATTAGAAATTTATTTAATATGTTTACATATATCGGTCATTGTACATTTAAAAGTGATATGATGAGTTTGGGTATTTATTATCTCATTTAGTGTAGATTAAATATGTGTAGAAACCAAAGTGGATCCATGTTTAGTTATGATGGGCAAAACCAACATTTGGACCTTAATATGTCTATAAATATGTTTATGGTCCCTAAGGCTAACCAAGATATGAAAAATTCATGCGTGATTTCTTCTATTCTCATCTTAGAGGATTTCATGTCACCTTAAAAGCCTTTAAAGAAACCATTGAGCCCTCTTTCAATCTTAAAATAGACTTTAGTATACTTCTGTTAACTTTTTAATGAAGAGCACGATCACATTTATTATTGACTTGGCATGTGGAGTTTATATGTTTATGCCATCACGAGAATGATGAAAAACAACAACCACTTTGAACTTCTTACTATTAAAGTTTAAGAGTGAAATATCTACTTTTCTTCAGTAGTGGTTGGCCTAAAAGAGTTGTTTGCCATGTATTATTAAGCACATAAACAGATGTTCAAATTGGAGGTACCAAATAAGACTAAACGAAAACATTTTCCTAATGAGAGATAGAACTCACAAATAAATCTAAATTCTGCAATCTTGGTAAAAGACCTAGAAAATGCATTTTTGCACATTATTTCTCAAGTAAATGCTTCGAATCAGTCAACTTATATTGAATAAGAGTAAGTTGCCTTGCACTACAATGGAAGTTCTTATTGGATCATATAATAGACTGTTACTCCCTTGAATACAGTATAGCTATATTGTCTCAAGGCATCTAGTGGATTTGTACAAAGTCATAACTTATATTTAATCTCGAAGCCATAGATTTTGATCAAGAATGAGAAATAAGCTCTTAAAAAGGGTCATTGGAATGTGGAGTTGAACATGTACTCTTTTTTAAGTAGCAAGAAGTGTTTTTTGTAGCAAGGTAACATGCAATTCCATAGGTTTATTTGCTTCTTTCTTTTAAACATGTACTTTATAGGAATGAATCTTTATATAGGCCTCAAAAGTGTTGTTAAAAGTTTGACAGTGACTTTGTTCATATTATGAGATACTTGTCTATAGCATCCATATCATTCCTTGTATTTTACATTATATTTTTCCTATGACAACTAACCAGCAACTACAAACCATAATCTATTTTCTCTAACGGAACATCCAAAACTCCATTTGTTATGACAAAAATATCAGTATTCAACTGTTGTATATGAGGCTTCCAAAATTATCCACTTCTCTAAGTCTACACTATGGGGGCATTCATTCTATTGATATAGCATATAAGAATCTCTCACACATGAAATGAACATTTGAATTTTGAACTTCCCTTTTTAAGGTTAACTACAACTAATTATGAGCAAATTCATTATTGACTAAATGAAATCAACAACCATTATATATTTGTTTAGTTGTTCATTATTTTATTCATTCATTTGTTAGCTAAGATGCAACCGTAGTAAAAACTTGGAAGTTAATCCACTTTGTAGGTCATGGAAATCAATAATGATTACTAAGAGGGGAAATAAGGTTAACACCCCCTAAAGCTCTTCTCCTTGCAATATGATCATGGAAATTTGAAGCCGAGGAGCTTGCCTCCCTACCCCAACAAAGACAATGGATATATTCAGGTTGAGGGCAGCATTTTGAATATCTAGATGCAATAATGAAGAAATAGTTTATTTGGATTCCTAAGCCTGAGATCCTTCTCGGCTTGATGATTTAATATTTCTTATACCAAAATATAAACAGACTACGTTAACCATAAATGAGCCTGTTGAGGGCATCCTCTCACCTCACTAGCCAATTGAAACCCAAACATGCTCAGAAATGAGGACTTCATGGGAAACAAGAGGATTAAGGGGGGTGTATAGCTGTATGGATAAGGTAGTGCTAGTACAGTTTCCCAGTATAAGGGTTTCAACCTTTGCTACATATATTTGAAAGGAAACACTAAAATGGATATCTAAAATGAGAACCAGAGATCAAGGGCATGTTGATTTGAGAAGACGGTTCACTAGAAATGATGGTTTTGTGGAGGCTATGCAGCTCCCCACCGCAAGGGCAAGTCCACAGTCTGAGAAATTTCAAAAAGTCGCATCCAACAATTACCTACAATCTGCATATCAAGTTTCATCAAAATCACCAAGAAGAAGAAATATCCTACAAATAGAAAAGATGTTACTTTCATTTTGCACATGTGATGCTTTCCAGTAAAGAAAAAAAAATGGCATGAACTAGGACACAATCTCATTTTTCATGCCTCATTAATCAGTTAGTAGAAACATATGGTCTATGGGAATCAAACAACAAGAAAGGCAACCCCCAACCAACCCATCAACTGTACACCCCTTGGGGCAATTGTAGGGTTTGTTTGTGTTGGCTGCAGGCTACTACATACAGTTCATGAAACACTATGCATGGCACAATAGCGCAGGCCCTTAACGACCTTGCCTAAAATTGAATAGTGGGTGCTTAACGACCTTGCCTAAAATTGAATAGTGGGTGTGACCTTTGTATTGCAATTGCCTATATTCAAGGCAGCGGTTCATGGTGGAGATTGACGGCCTGCGGCAACATGTAAAAACAATTCAAAGGGCACCTTGTGGCCTACTTTAGCAAGGCTATGCCTAGAATGTTTTGGGTCCTGTACTCCTGTCCACATACACAGAGGGTGCTGGCCATGGTGGCCATTAATTTGTAGTGCACAAATGAAGGCCACATCAACTTCAACTGGAGAGATGACTGCTACTGACAAACTAACCATCCACAGTTTGTGATATCTAATGGAGAAAAGGATCACGACACCTATGCAAATAGAACTAAGTTGACGAGCAAGCTGATTGAGATATCATTTTACACTAAGCATATTAACGTCTGGTTTATGTCACCATGTCAAGGAGGAATAAAGGGGAGATTGAATTAGGCTTGGGCATGGGGCCGGGTTTATGTCACCATGTCAAGGAGGAATAAAGGGGAGATTGAATTAGGCTTGGGCATGGGGCCAGGCTGCATTAACGTCTGGTTTATGTCACCATGTCAAGGATGAATAAAGGGGAGATTGAATTAGGCTTGGGCATGGGGCCGGGCTGCCACCGGGTACCTGATACCCGGCCCGGGTCCGGGCCGGGAAAACCAGGTCCCGGGCCGGGCCCGGGCCCGATCGTGCGGCCCTACCCGGCCCCATCCTCGTCCTTCTCTTCTCCTCCTCCCGTCTCCCATCCTCCTCCTCCCGTCTCCCATCCTCCGCCTCTCCTTCTTCCCCCTTCCCCCCCACCCCCAACACCTCCTGCTTCTACTAGGCTTAGGNCCCCCACTCCGCCTCCTCCCCCTCTCCTTCTTCCCCCTTCCCCCCATCGGGCCGGGCCGGGACCCGGGATATCGGGCCGGCCCGGCCCGATGCCCACCCCTAGATTGAATAATGCTCTAACTTTAGCCAACTGTGCTACCAAATATTTTGGTAGGTTAGAGAGGAGCAACAAAAGATCATCAAAGGTTACAACTTAAAGATCAGAATCAAGTGCCACTACAAGGAGTTTCACAATTCTTAGTTTCTTACTTGATCTATTGTGATTTCGGCACTCTGACTCATCCAAGATGTAACTGTTCCCCAATTCTTTTCCACAATCACCACTGCCTCCTTATCGGAAGCCTGAATCATGATTTCTCACTCTCCTGATTTATCACAGAGGATGTCTTCACTGGTCGAGACTGCTCATCCGAGTATTTTGAGAAGAGAGAAATAATAGAAAAGGAAGAAATCTTATTTCTTTCACTTTCAATTATGTTTGTGAAATACTTCATACATACAAGTGTGGGTGTCTCACGAGCTTCTTGTTCTTCATGCATCATCCATGTCATTCTCTGGCAACCCATGGCTTGAAAGGTAAAGAATTCATATTGAAAGGAGAGTCATTAGATTCGTGTAAACCATGAACTGAGGTTCCCACAAGCCTGAGCTACTTTACAAAATCAAGACCTGTAGACCGGCACAAGGTAAAAAGTTTTATTAGTACAAAAAATTAATTATTCATTTTACAAGTATAAACCAACAAGCGACAGAGCTACGTCTCTGGATAGCATCTTCATAAAGGCCTCAACAGCGGGTAATCTTGCAGCAGCTCTCTTTCAGACAGAGTGTCATTCTCATTCTGGGGAGTCCACAGAACTTCAACAGCCTGTGTAATTGCAGAACGGTTTTAAAAATAATTGTTTCGGAAAAATAATTACCACCCTTTCTTGAGAGCAAACTTACCATCGTTTTACTTGAAGGAATTGAACCAAGCTTTTGTAATGCCGCTTTCAGGTCATTGCTGCCATTGATTGTCGGTAGCTTGTACACACCCTCCGCAGCTACCAGGATTGTTACCTGTAGAATCGTGGCATCCAGCAATCAACAGAAATAAGAATGGACCAAAAAAGTTATATAGGAAGGAAGCCAATGAATACCTAGGAATACAAACAAATAAAAAATTACAAGATGAACAAAAAAACCCTAAAGGAAGGAAGCAAATGAATACCTAGGACTACAAACAAAAAACAGTTTTAGACCAATGAAGCTTATAGCTTCTTTTGTTTGTAGCTTCTTTTGTTTGAATTGTCAGTGACAACTTAGCAGTTCAATCCTCCATATAGAGCATATACCTGCTCCTCAGTGATTTCACTAGGGGATACCAAGTTAAGTTACTTTAATTAAATCTTTTGTTTGCATGTTAAAAGGAAGATATGACACAATATATTAGAAAAGATGAAAGTTGGATAGAGACCCTTCCTGCAGCTCACTCTAACTCAGCAGGGCAGAAGTTTTTTATAGACATAGCACATCAATCTCCAGGACAGCAGTTCATGGACAGAGTTCATACTTTGCATGGATAACTGTTATTGCAGACATGGATAATGGAGTATTTAACTCAGACAAAGCAGGCACACATGAACCTGTGACGAAGTAAATACTTACAACAATGTACTCATTGCTAAATCCCTTGGAACGATTGCTAGACGAACTCTGCCTCTTGATGTTGTTTACATTGACAAGAGTTTCTTCATCAAATTTTCCACGCTCTTCTATAGAAAGTTGGTTAAAGCGCTTCTCAGCCTCTTCAGTTGAGCGCTTGAGATCAGCCTGAGAAAACCAATCATAAACTGATCAACTTAAAGGAGGGGAAAATGCCCACTATTGTAATCTATAGGCAATCACTATAAGCACAATTTTAAGCAATTGAATCAGATACTGAATACAGCAAAAAAACATCAACTACCTAGATAGGATTAGCAAAAACAAAAACTTTAAATTTTCAATATTCAGATTCTGATGCAATGAATTAAGGTACACCCATATGTCACAAAAGTATCCAAGTGTGCAATGCATCATTTTGCACCAATTATTGCAATAATTCCAAAGATGCCAAAACCATTGCCATGATATTGCAAGATATTCTCAAAAAAAAGAGGAGTTGATACAAAAATGACAACACTTATGCAACACATCCCAATGGAATATATGACACTTTACTGCTACGCAAATGATACAACTTTTCAGAACCCAAGCACCCAACAAGCGCTAGGTCAGCAAAAAGTTTCAATTTGCAGCATTTATTGCCATTCCCCTCAACACATTCAAAAGAACCTAAAGAAAGATGCACGACAGCATCCAATGCACAAAAGCATTTGGAAGGCAGTAAAAACAACTCTAAGTTGATGTTATTGCCAGTTGCCACCTTCCATATTTTCTGTCATCATGGGCTGGGATAATCTAAATGTGTATTATCCACCACTGCATGTAACTTAATTTATTGCATGATATGATAGATCACATAAAGTTACTATGAAGAGAAAAGATACAGTTAACCCCTGAACCTAGTTTCAGAGGGTATAACTATACCATATACTTTATAACTTGGGATGCACCCCCTTGTTGTACATTAAGGCTCAATCATAAATGCATCATGAAAGCCATTCTTGTACATTTCAAATAAAAAAAAAAATTCATGGTTTCCATATAAGAGTCTATGTCTGTCCTCCAAAATAAAAAATTCAAGTTTGATAAGCTGTTTCAAGACACTCCAAAGAGTACATCTTACACAATAAAACTTATTTATTTCAATACCTATTTAAGCACTGTAATAACTTAAAGTAGTCAATTTTGATTATTTATAATGAAAGTGTGCATGTTGTGTGTAGCATATTGTTGCGATTTTGTTATGTTTACGCAATTTACGCTTTTCTATACACAGAGTATGTTTCTTGTAGTTTTTACTAACTTTTTCTTCTCATTTCATCCTTTTCTGAATTTTCAATTTTTTTTTGCAATTTTTGTTAATTCATACCATTTTTTTATGTTATACTGCATATCCAACTTTTGGTCCAACTGATATAGTTTCAATTACATGTTCTGCAATAATGGTATTGTCCTCCAAATTAATTGAGTTTCAGCAAAAACACAGTCCTACTCAAAGCTTCACAGACAGTGTCATGAGAACTAGTTTATTGTATACATTGAAAGTTCAACCTAGGGGAAGTGTTATGTGGATGCAACTCTAGTCTGTCAACTAAAAAGATTAATGCAAAACAATTATAATAAGATTCAAACTACGATATATTAAGGGAATAAAAATTTCCTTACAAATGAATAACCAGAGATGCAACAATCTGGATGCCGAAGCAATGCCAAAGCAGTCTCTGCAAACAAGAGCATAGTGAAGCTTGAATGAGGAACCAACCAAGGAAGAATAAGCAACAAGTCGCAACCTTCACATCCCCACAAATTAACAGAAAACAAAAAGGCCAAATGAATGTTCATTTAAGAAAAATTGCTCCGATTATGCCCACATATTGGCATTGTTTACCACACACTTTACATCGATCAAAAAAGCATTTACCCATCTTTTATTCAGATCTCCAAACCATCATGTGTTATTCAGTTGTTATTCAATCTTTTCATTTCTTTATTATGTAAAATACTTGAAGATTGCATGTAAACTGTACAGCTTGAAGATCCAAGAAAACCTTACTTATCAAAACCACAAACTCATTCGGCTTTCCACCCAGGATGGAAACAATTTGATCCAGGACAGCAAACCATAAGAAGGCTGGCCCCAAACTGGATCTGGTAGAACAGAAAAAGATAAAGCCTCATAGCAGCTGGCACCCCATTGTCTGGTACAGCAGAAAATGAAAAATCCTGCTACCAGATCCTACCACTGCAGCGCCATTTTTCATTTTACTCATTTTACAATAACCTGTGGTTTTCAGACATTGATTCCAGAATAAAATGCACGTAGTCTACTAACCACGTATTTACCAAATAAATAGTGTATCCTATTGTCACAAATATCGTTCTCAGGTTTTAATGGCAAGTTTTTTCTCAAGTATTTTTCGGATAAAGTTGTTCTTCTCAGGAAAATCTCAAAAATTTATAAAAAATCTAAAGATTAGGTAAAAATAAAATAAATGAGAAACTAACAGAAATAAATAAGGGGAGTACCCATGTCGGCACAAGTCGACACAGGTACTGTGCATTGTTGGATATGGCCCAGAAATGGCACTGACCATGTCAGGTGCGGTCAACACATCCAGGGCTGTGTCCTTTTTTGGATTGGGTCAAAATTGATCTAATCCAATATCGTCTTAAAATTGGGGTTTTTTTATCACATCATGTATGTATGCATGACTGTTGTTTGGCTTATATTTTTGTTGAATTCATAGATACTATAAGTTTATAACAAAGTTCAGCAAGCAGTCATGTATATCGAACCTTCTATGTTAGATGAACTGATTCTATTTCCCCAACATCATCCTGTCATTCCATTTCATACTTTGTTCATTAGTTTCTTCTTCATGATTTATAATTTACGAATCGTGACCAAATCATTTTATTTTTAAAATCATAGTTTTGTTTTATATATATATATATATATATATATATATATATATATATATATATATATATATATATATATAATGTGTTTGTGTGTGTGTGGCGCAATGTCCCCGTGTCCACATTTATCTGAAAATGCTCAGCACCCATACCCATACTGACACCTGCACACATACTAAAAATGCTTCTGCAAATACCTTCTTTCTTTTGTTTTTGGTGCTTTTTTTGCTAAAATATGGAATCAGGAAACACATACCATGTTTGTCTCCTTCATCACTTATGGCAAATCTTCCTTATAGTTACATATTTCTTCTTATAAAATGAGTTGGAATTAGATTTTCAGCAATGAAATATTTTATGTATTTTCTATGTTTGGGGCCGAATATGTCATCTTTTGTAATGCTGCCAGCAACGCTTAAATTGATTGCCCAGACCTAATCAATTGATGGATCCGCCATAGCACTAAATGCTAACCAACTAAAAAACTGTAAGGCACAAATTATTTATTTATATTGAATCCCTAAGATGACTTGCATATTGAATCCCCAGGGGTTTTCCTTATGGCGATGTGACTGCAATTATTTGATACTTGTCTCCGAATACTTCCGATTGAACTATCATGTTTATAAGGACGGAATATTTTGCTAGTGCCACATTTGACAAGGGGCAGAGCCATATGTGGCTCTCGGTATTAAGTCCCCACAATTTACAAATATCATTTTTGGGCTTTTAGTGGCAAGTTTTTTTACGTAACCTTGGCCATTTTCTTAAAAATGAAAAAAAATCCTAACATGAGGAAAAGATAAAATAAATGAGAAATTAATAAGAGGACATTAAGACATCATTCTTAACCATTTTTCCAATGGCAACAATGCCCATCATGCAAACAGCTTTAGCAGTAGGCATAAAAACACAAAAACAATGTGATAATAATGTGTTAAATTTATTTCACAGTTTTTTCAAAAAAATGCATCTTTTTCATGTCATCCTTGAATTCTCTTTTTCAAGGTTCATATCACACTAAAAAAAACACGATATCTGTGGTTATGGCCCCACCTTGACTTGCAGAAATTAAATAACAAAAGCACACATCAAGGTGAGCAACATCCACCTCTGATGTGAAGTAGCACCTACCCTAGTGTATATTCTCATTGATCAATTTACCCCTTTTACGCAAAATAAATAATGAAAAGAATCATAGGATTGGAAATGAAAATGAGTAAACAGAATGTGCATAAAGTTCATGCTCAATCCAATGTAGCCCTTCAAATAAGAGTAAACTGGTCCTAGAAACTTTACTATTAGGTGCTCTCTGAAACCATCTTTATATTTGTCTTTTATCTAAATCCATCATTAAAGATAGGGCAAAAGGTTTTTGTTATATGCACTTTTGGTTTCTGTTAGCTCCTTCAACGGAGGAGGACCCTCGGCTCTTTACCTTAGTTAAGAAGGGAAGGACAGATTTTGAGGACAAAGAAAGAACAACCTTTGAAATATGATTATAAGATGTACTGTAGAAAATTTTCTTAAAACAAAAACTAGTTAAAATGAATTAATGCATGACAATGAGCGAGCGAAGATTGAACCCAAAAAAACAATAACTAAAATACAATGTTAGCATTCACAGTTTATGATGTCACGGCTCATTGAAGAGGTAAACAAAATAAAGTGATGGAAGAGACAAGATGACATGATGAGTGAAATTTAAAAAATATTTAAGAAATTAACATCATAATATCATGGTTTTTTCATAATTAAAATACGCAGATAGATTATGAGAAGAAACGAAGGATGGGTACAACAGACATTAGACATGGACGTGTTTCAGAAGTATGGATGAATTTTTTTCTGTAGATCTCAAGATGTTAAAATCTTCTAAGTTGTGAGAACCACATTCCAACGAAAATTCTCTTTCTTTCCCTGCAAACACTTGCCAAAGAGACTCTTCTAAGGGTCGGATCATTGACTTAACTTCTAAATTTACTGCTGTGTTCTTGGTTGTCCAGAGGATCTGAACGTTATTGGGACTGTCCATGCAGATCTTATGTGGGATCTTAAAGATAAGAAGTATTCATCAGGACCATCGGTCTGCTGGGAGATAAATAAGTTCTAGTTTACACCTGGTAACAATAAGCAGGCAATCATGTTGGTCACCCGTTGCTACTTTTTTGAGATGACATCACAACGTTGGAAACTTAGAATTAGCAGACGAAGCATGAAAATCATGGAGAACAGCCATCAAGAAAAAATCCTACAAAAATTTAACCAACAAACCTTGAATTTATCTAGTGAAAAATGTTGAATCCATGCACGCATGGATAAGATTTAGCTCCAGCATTTTCAAGTTTTACCTGTGAGAACATAATTCAACCCCTCGGGCGAGGATGTATCTGCCGCTTCAGCAATGCGGTCCAGATCCTTTTGGAATGATCGGGCCATTCCCAGCAAGCCGACCTATAGTAAAACAAAAGTCATTCGTTATGCATCACAAAATCAAGTTCGGACGCGGAAGAGTTGATATCTATGGTAAAGTCGACAATGTAACTTCTCAAAACAAAGCCATCTTATACTTTTCATTATTCAACTAAATAAATATACTTTTAACCACGAAAAAAGCCAAGACGGAAAACTAGCATCATGTGTCATTTGCAATAATTTGGCATGACTACTCAAAGAATCAGACAAAAAAAAAATATAAAAACAGAAACGAAAGAGGAATGAACAAAATAATGGTCATGCTAAGGTAACAAAGTACGTTAAATAAACAAAAACCAAATACAAAGATTGCAATAATTGAGAAGGAAATCATGTTATCCAGCCATACCTGAAGCTTAAGGATGCTGGTTTTCTGCGTAGCAGTTAGCACGCTGTCGTCCGACCGATCTGAAAGGAACCCAGAAACCAAAACGAACGCTGCAAAACCCATCAATAGCAGAAACGTCCCGGAGCCCGCACCAAAACCAAACCCAACCGCCGGACTAACATAGACTCCACCACCGAATCCAAATGGTGAGGGCGCCGCATATGGAACAGAGTACGAAAGCCCGGGACTTGGCACCGTATAGCTCCTCGAGCTGTAGGAAGACGACCGACCCGGCGACGAGAACGAGCGGCCCCCCATCCGTCCTCCAGAAGCCGCAAGGGAGGAGCTAGGATTGTAGCTGAGCAGTAGCCCGACGACGACAAGAACCATTGCCGGTTTCCGGAATCCATTTAAGGCCTTTCTAACCAATTTGATGGCACCCTCGACAAGGGTCTCTTCTCTCTTCCTGGAACTCACGCCGTCACACTTCACGCATTGAACCCTCAATCTGGGAACCCCCCTGACTCTCAAAGGCTTGACACGTAGGAGGAGGGACGGTCTGGGAGGCAAAGGATTCCATGTCTTGCCAGAAATATAAGGGTTTCTGGAGATGGATACCAGCTGAATCGATTCCAGGATGGACGCAGTAGTCATCGAAGGTAGAAAGGAATTTATTCAAAACCCTATGGTTCTTGAAACCAGGCTTTACTCACAAAATCAAGGTTCTGGAATCGCGATTTCCGCGTTCGCCGATTGGAAATGGAATTCGGGACTCCTTGCGGATTGAAATCAAGGTTCTGGTGCTCTATTCATTTTCGCAAAAAAGAAAAAAATAGAGATTGAAGAACGGAAAAGAAAACAGAGAGGAATAGAACGGCGTTCAGAATCGATCGAGCTTGGGATGCCTCCAGTATTCCGGATTGTGTCACGGGATTCTTGAGTATCTAGAGCACAGAACTAGGGTTGCTTCGAAATCAGGAATTCAGAGAGGAATTGGGGAAATCGGAGCTGAAAGATGAAAGGAAATTCAGGTTTTTTTTTTTTTTCTTCAGATTTTTTGGGGATCTTTCAAGGTCGGTTTAGGACCTGTTTGGCAGGGAAACGTAAAGCCACGATATTTTTCATGGATTTTGCTAAATATTGTTTGATTTTTCATGAGCCACATCACAAAAGAAGAAGATCTGGAAATCAAAAGAATCTGGAAAGGAGGGCCATCCGGCTCAAGGGCCAGAAGAGATATGGCGCCTAATTTGAACCTCTCGTTCTCCCTCGCTCTGGATATACGCCCGGATTTCTTTCATGGCCGTAAACGGGTCGGACCAGGTCCGAATCAAGCGGGTCAGAATTTGGCTGGAGACCTGCGCTGCCGGTTCATGTAGGTCCAGTCCAGGCCGCCAAAGAACACCCTCACCCCTGCTGTGCGTTCATTGAAAACTATAAACCGACTAAGGTCAGACTCTGCTTGATTTATCGGAAGATTGATAAGGAGAAGGGTGCCTGACAATTTATTATTGTTTCGTAAATCTATCCTAACAAATGAGGATCATAAAATAGTAATAAATTATTCATATTGAGACGGTTTGGTTATTGTGACATATTGTCGCCGTCTCACAAATCCGTAAAAAATACATAGATTGTTGTGGTTTTGTATAAATTGTATCATTTTTTAATAAAGATTTGTGAGACAATAACAGATTTGGAATCAATCTATATTGATTTATTTTGGGTTTTGGATCTTTCAAACCATTTCTTCCGGAGATCCGGACCCTTTTTTTCTCATCGTTGGATAAAAAGATTCATTCTCTTCATCAAAAATATGAAGTAGAACCAATTCATTCAAGAATTGTTACCATCTCATGAATCTTTCCTAAAAAATATAGTAGATTCATAGATTGTTGCGGTTTTTTATGAGTTGTATCATTTTTTAGTAAAGATTCACGAGGCAGTGTTACTGTTGGCAAACAGCTCTTTCGGAATACAAGTTTAGATCGACAATTAGGATAGGTTTTTAATAGATGTGCATGTTGATCAGGGTTTGAGGTAGGTATGCTTGTGTGTTTATGTGAAAGAGCCAGGATCAGAGAGAGAGAGGGAAAGAGATTCGTACACGATTTATTGATGATGGATGTGATAAAACTGCAAGATTGAAAAGTGAAAGTAACATAATCTATTGCAGTGTTCGTGTGCATTCGAAGTTTGCAAATAAGTTCACAAAGAATGTTCATTGGTATTTTTTTTCACGTGTAGGAACTAGCTAGCTAGATTTCAAGAACCATGTTGATTGTCATTTTCTTACTTCAGCTTTTACTCTCGGTTGATCTTTTGTAAAGACGAAATATTTTATTTGATTTTATGTTTCCATTGGTACCAAGCATGATCTTTATGTAGTAAATCGTCAAGCTGATACACAGTAGATAATTTGAATTTTTTCCTAAGTTGAAAGTTCTTTGCTCGCACGTTATTTAACTGTTGGATTACAACCTTCCCATTAGCCAGCCCAGTTCAAACTTTAAAAAGGCTTCGAAACTAGTATCAAATGTAACCATGTATGCTTCTTAAAGGTTTTAAAAGTAGTTTAAAAGTGTCCAACTATCTCCACTTTGAACATATATATATATATATATATATATATATATATATATATATATATATATATATATATATATATATATATATATATATATATATATATATATATATATATATATATATATATAATAGTTTATATCTTTTCTTTTGTTTTTCTCTCAATTGTCCATTTGCTTTAGATGGATCGCATTGGTTAGATGATTGGGTAACTTTAGATAACCAAAATCATCTTTCATATGTGTGTGTGTGCACGGGTGCTAAGCCACAAGAGTATGGGTATGGTATCAGGTATGGTAGTATAAAGAATAGGGGTCATTTTTTCAGCAAAATGTATGAGCTTTCAGCTTGTTGAGGGAGAATATAAGGTAGTGTCAAAATCTAGGCTTGCTATGCGGTTCATGCAGAATTGAGCCAAGCATTGGAGTAATGAGAGGACTTCATTGCTTGAGATAAACTCAAAATCATGAACAATAGGAATGACATTGTGGTATGTTAACTACCAGTCAAAAATTTTTAAGTTTTTTTTTTTTAATGAATCTCGAATTTTAAACAGTGTATGATCTTGATTTGATCAATACGATAGTGGGAATATTAATTAATAAGATCTTTTCCATTTCCCAACATTAGAAGTGAATAACGTGTCATTAATGAGAAGCTAAAAGATTTTCCTTGATTCTAGCACGTTCTAGCTAAATTTAGGAAATATGGGATGCCATGTGAAAATTATGAAAAATCAAGAAGTGCTTTAAAGGGTTCGTTGGAGTCAATAGTTTCTGATGTCTTGAGAATCAGCAAGTAAGAATGATTTAGATATCATGATGGAATTTAATGAAAGTTGATGCATAATGCACTGAAATAGTGATCTTTATTTGCCTAGCCCTAAAGCCGAATGTTCTAATGTCCGAATCTCGATCATTGCATGCTTCAAGTTAAAATTCAGAGACAATGTTTACATCAGAAAATGTTCTGGATGAGGAAACGAACTTATTAAGTTCAGATCAGATCCAAACCCGAACACAGCCTAATGCCAGTCGTGGGGCATATGCAAGGTAACCAAAAGGAGGCATTAATTGGGCATGAAGATTCACTAAGTTACTGTGATGTTTCTAAAGGGGTTGGGGCAACAGACAAGGCAGGGCCCGATAGGTGGATAGTTTTCGTTTTGAATATTTGGGACATTAACTTTTTGTACAAAAAGGAAATCACTGACGTGCAAGTTGAGCAAGGTGGAAAAATCACATTGTGTTCTCATTTGGGAGTGAGATGACCCTCAGGGTGTCCTTTTAGATGTATCATATAATGTAAGTCAGATGACTCGGATCAATCTCCAATTTCAGCTAAGATCCCGAGAGGTGTAGTGTAGCTAGTCGGATTGACGGACTGGTGAAAATTCGGTCGCTAATTTGAATCATCTGAACATGCACGATTCATGTTGACTGCAAATGATGGATGTATGATACTTTAGTTGACAAATATATTGCTTTCCACTCATGTCTGGAAGCAGCTCTGAAGTCTTTTGCCTTTACAAAAGTCTTCAAAGCCACACATTTCCAATCTAACTGTTGTTATTTGGAGTTTTTGGATGCTAACCTCTCCAAATTCCTCAAGGATGATGTCTTGTCTCCAGATTCCTCAAGGATGATGTCCTGTGATCATGATAATTGTTTGTGCATTTTACAAAATTAACCAAAGCAAGTGTGATATTAGCTTGAATACCATCACCAAAAAGGCAATAATAGGGAAGAAAATCAACGACCTGAAAGGTGAAAATCAGGCATTCTACATAACTTTTTCTATTTCTTTTACTTTGAATGTTATAAATGAAACTGTTGGCATATATATATATATATATATATATATATATATATATATATATATATATATATATATATATATATATATATATGTCCACTCAGGTAATTGAAGTAAATGTCCCTAAAATAACAAATCATCCAAAAAGTTTTTAAATATTACATTGTCTGAAAATTACTGACCAATCCTTTCAGTGATACACTGCAACATCGTTTTAGAGAGAAAAACTCACAAGATAACAAGTGCTGGAATTTTGCAAGAGAAATAGGACTGCAGAGAGATTGTGACCTATAACTTCAGTCCGGAGGGCATGCGTTAGACTTCTTTCACCATGTTAGCAAACCTGATTTGCAGTCTTAAGACCTATATAGACCGTACGCTTTACAGACTTTTTACCACAGCCTTTAACAACAAAATAAATTAAAAGTCATCGGACTAATATATATATATATATATATATATATATATATATATATATATATATATATATAGTCACATAAAACGAGTTAATTTTGAAAAAAAAATGCGAGAAAATTAAATGCCCTTTAAAACTTAAAAAAATGTGTTTTTTTAAACATTAAAAAACAAAAAATGGGGTTTTAACGTGTTTTTTCATGTTTTTTTTTTACTTTTTTAAATTTTTATATATTTTTAATGTCAAAAAGTTTTTTTATTTTTTATTTATTGAAAATCTACTTATCTTTCTTTTTTTATGTTTGTGTTATTATTTTCTCATTTATTTTATTTTTTTTATTTTTAGTTTTTTTTTTAATTTTTAAAAATTTGCCATATTTTTTTGAAGCTCGTATTATATTAGAGAAAAACATGACCTTTTAAAATTCCAAAACTTTATTTGGGACTATGATATATATATATATATATAATATTTCACGTCCAACGGTCCAAGATGCGTAAGAAACTGATAGGTTATAATAAAAATTATATATTTATACGCGCGAACAAATACACATACTGGCAAAGGTATCACTCATCCCCAGCTGTCAAATGCACAAAAGTTTCTGACGCAGCTGAACAGACCAACAAACTTTTTTAACAGCGTAACCGCAAGATACCAAAAACGCATTTAAAATATTGAAGGCCGAGAGACGGACAAGGGAAGCAGCATTCACAAAGAGACAAGGCAAGGCCAACAGGCAGAAGCAAAGGGCACAGCGAGAGGGCCGCCAATGCCATCCTTGGGTTGGTTGGTGCCAACTCCCCCGTTGCCCTAATGCTGCCAAAGCAATCACTGGTTTTTGCTTTCTTCTTCTTTTCACCTTCCTTCTCAGATGATTCTTTCACACCGAAAGCAGCTACCTCACCTACCTGCGATGCCAATTCCTTCTCTTTAATCAACTTTGTCCTCACCTTCTCAAAACCAGGAACCAAGCTTTTCTCAGCCATCCGCCTCGGTAATATTCACGGTCAGTGGCGTAGGCACATTGTGATTGGTGTGGGCAGTTGACCACACCAGTTTCTTAAATGTTTTTTATTTTTAAATAAGAATTTTAAATATTTATCTTTATATATATATATATATATATATATATATATATATATATATATATATATATATATATATATATATATATATATGTGTGTGTGTGTGTGTGTGTGTCCCACCAGATTTGAGCATTTTTAAACAAGTGTCCTTTCAACAAATTTTTCTGGTTACGCTATTGTTCACGACCAACATTAATGCTCATCTACATCTAAATCAATCGGTTCAAGGCATTGCCGACATCTGACAATCAGGTTTTGTTTTAGGTGAGTGAGAGATTAACAACCTATCACCTAAAAAAGAGGTCTGAAGGCCCCTCAATCCTCTTACATCTAAGATAGTAGGCTGCAACAATAGCAGTGATGCACCCTTCGACTTAAGTACCGCACTTCCTTATTTTAAGCCGCAAGGGTGTAGTGCTCACATGAATCTAACTAGTGACATGCATTTTCACATGCCCTTAGCCCAATTACAGATGTCAATATATCTGATTTAGATCAGACATTCAACCGAGCTATTCCAAATAAATCAGATACGAAAAAAAGTTTACCATCTGACTAAGAAATCAGATCAGACTCGGATTTTAAAAATTACATTTGATCGGATTTAGATTCAGATATGCATAAATATCCATCGGATTCATATGTGGATTCAGGTTTGATTTATTTTTAAATAAATGTCATATATTTAATACTCTAACATTTTGAAGTCAACCAAATTTTGATTCAAATTCATATATGAATGTAAAATTTGGACTTCGATTGAATTGGATTGTAAATTTTGATTTTGGATTTGAATTTAGATATGACTTTCTTTATATATATATATATGAATCCGAATATGTGAATATCCAAAAAACAGATACAATTAAGGGTTTATCAGATTCTAATGTGATCCGTTAGCGTGATCCGTTAGCATCCTAAGTTCAACCAAGTACATTATGCCCCTGGAGACGCATGATCAAGCTTTTGTCAAAGAGATGATTGAACCCAAATCCTAATGTCCGAATGGGTTTCATTTGCAATAGCAAACTCAACCAGCCAAAATTCTTGTCCAAGTTGGCGTTGATCGGATGACCCGAACCGCTGTTTTATTTTTTTTTTCGCTTTTTTTTTTAAAAAAAAAAGTTGGTGTGGAAAAGAATCATGTGAAGAGGCAAGAGAGTATATACAAGGGGCCCGCCGGCAGATGATGGTTAGTATAATTGGCCATTAATTGAGGAAGGCATCTTCCATCTTCTGGCCTAAAGCTGTACAATGTGGTGAAGATGCCATAGCCCAACCCACCTACATTTTTAATCATTTATAGGGAATAGGTAGGTCTGCCAGTGAAGACGCATAATTTTCATATTATAAAATCCCAAGGGTTAAAATTTATCCATGTATGAACTGATATCTTTTTCTATTACTGTTTTTTTTTTATATATATTTTTGTTGTTGTTGTTGTCATTTTGAACAAATATCTTTTATATTTTAATAGCTTCCTGTTGTG
>JAANDH010001009.1:64006-99839 GCA_011799765.1 Nymphaea thermarum
TTTTATATATATATATATATATATATATATATATATATATATATATATATATATATATATATATATATATATATATATATATATAAATAAAGCTCAAATTCTTTTGACAAATAATGAATTAAAGTTTTTAAATTTTAACAGGTACCCAAATATCATTTTTCAAAAATTTTATATAAAACAAGTGAAATTTTCTAAACTATTTTTTTTGAAAGACGGTGAGGAGCCTTGCGGGCCCTCCTTTGGCTCCGCTCCTGTGGTAAGAGGCAGAAATTTTTATTTTGCCTTCTACACAACTTCCATGAGAAGTTTATAGTCTAATTACTTATTGATACATGCAAATTTTAATTGAGAAATTAAAAAAACAAATCATGAAAATCAACATTATGAATAGGATTAGACAAAGTTTTCGAAATTAGCTGTCTTAGTTTTCTGGCTTATAGAACTTTCAAGAGAACACTATTGAAACCGTAGATTTTCCCGCGATCTTTTTCTTACGCCAGCTAACCCTCAGCGGTGTGTGTACACACAAGTTCAACTAATCTTATTTTCTAATTTCTTTTTTTTTCTTCCCTTAACTTTCTCACCCACTTTTCCTCCTTGATCCTTTTTCTTGTTAGTTTGTGGATTAGGCATCACATTCAGCTGAATGAAGGACGACCAAATCAAGCCAATTAAGATCATTAATGATTTTCATAACATCAAATAACTCAATATTTTGAAGAAAAGTAATCAAAGAAACATCAATTCTGCTTTTCCCATTGTTGTGTAAGGATTTCTTTTCTTTTGTCTATTTTTTACTTTTGGTATATATATGGCCTTACCATACGCAACATATTAATGTTATTTTGTTACATCAATGTGAGGTCTCTTACCACTTGTGAACAGGAAAGACTCAAGAGAATTCCTTTGAGTTTGCATAATCTTTCAAGGCTTTAGAGTCTCTCATTCACAATCCTTAACAAGTGTATTTGGTACTCAATGAACTGCATCTGCTATTGCCTTGAGGGGAGCGGTCCGCCTAAGTGGTGCATTTGTCGACAAGTTCTTAGTTAGATTCCATGCGATACTCAATGAACTGCATCTACAATTGCCTCGAGGGGAGCGGTCCGTCTAAGTGGTGCATTTGTCGACACGTTTTTAGTTAGATTCCCATGGATGCTAATGTATGAAACTTAAGTTGAAGGGTGCACCATATGACCACTCAAGTCCTAAAGCAGCTCTAGACATTGGGGGTAGAAAAAAAGCATGACAAGTGAGGGTTCTTTGATCCATTTATTGAACAATGTCTTTGAGAGAAGACAAGCATTTATAGGCCAAAATATGGCTTCAATAAAGGCTACCCTCACAGCAGCGGCGGTGGCAGGTGTGGGCACCGTGTTGACAATTGCCCGTACAGACCCACAAAAAATTTCGGGTTGCATATTGATAGTTGAAAATTTTATTCATTTTCATGTGTCTCTAATGTGTCTCGGGCAGGCGCTTGGCATTATTATCATGTGTAATAAATTGATGTTTATCTTTTAATACTTCTAACTATGTAAATCAAAGTCTTTTAATGGGTTAAGAGTATTTGATATATATATATATATATATATATATATATATATATATATATATATATATATATATATATATATATATATATATATATATATATATATATATATATATGAAGGAAGGAAAGCCCATTCCAAACTGAGACTGGATTTTTCACCCCTCTTTATGAAATAATGGGAAACAGTGTTGAGAGGAGAGAGAGAGAGAGAAACAAGGGAAGGGGGAACTGAAAAAATCTATAAAACTAGCCTGAAATCAAAACTGGATTTTCAAGTCAATATCCTTTTCTATGATCTACCAAATGGTTGTTAAAAGGAGAAATAAATTAAAATGAAGGAGGAGAGAAAGTAGGTGAGAGAGAGAGAGAGAGAGAGAGAAAGAGGGGAAGAAAAGAGGAGCAGGAAAACTAGTCTAAGGATTAAGTTAGTTGAACCGAATCATAAGAGAAATGAACAGAATGGGACTAAATTTTCAAGTGTCCTTTTTCTATAGAGTTGAGATGGAAACTATAGATGGTCGTAAAGAAGACGATCCCCAATTTACCTTGAAGACAATCGTCAATCTTACCGGCTCCCGTATCTCGTGGAGCGAAAGCTGTTGCCAATTGAGCAGCCGGCAAATCAGGCTGGCTGGCTGCCAAAATTGAACATCCAAAGAGCTGTTACCGGATCTTCTTCAGTTCTGCTGCCAAGGGTGAGGTCAACGTTCAATGCAGATTTCCCTTCCCATGTATTCTGGATCATCTGCTTATTTCGGCAGCTTCAGATTTTCAAATCCAGCCAACCTACGTCCATTCGAGCTCAATTTGACTGTCTAAACCTATTCCCCTTTCTTCCTGCTGCTAGGGTGTAGTGCGGCTGCTTCGGAACTCAAGTGGGGAGCATGATGCCCGTCAATTAGAGTGTCGCAACCTTGTAGTTCAAAGAAGTAACCATCAAGAATCGAACTGATGACAAAACTCTAAACCTATTCCCCTTTCTTCCTTTTGCAAGGGTGTAGCGCGGCTGCTTCGGAACTTAAGTGAGAATGATGATACTTGTTGATTAGAGTGTCGCACAACCTTTCAACATCAATGTCTCTCCTTTTGCAACACAAAGAGTTGTCATCCGTTGTGTCAACTTACGCAGCGATCACTTGCCCTGGTAAATTAAAGGATACCCTTAACCCTTGGAAGCAACCTAGTGGCTAGGGCTGCCCATGAGCCGAGTCAAGCCCAAGCTTGGCCAGCTCGTACTCGACTCAAGCTCCTTATAGCAATCTCGAGCTCGACTTGAATATACAAAATCGAACTGGAACTCTACTCGTTTAACCCATTTAACTCATTTATGTGTTAACTTCTTTGGCTTTAACTCGTGTAAGTGTTAACTCGTATAACTTGTGAAACCGGTTTTGGCAATAGTATATAAAGTACCAGTTTGCAAATCGAGTATAAATGAGTCGAGTTCCTGAATATAAACGAGTCATTGACTCATTTATCGTTTCCAGTATCATTGTAAGCTCAAACTCAGCTTATTTATAAATGAGTCGAGCACGAGCCGAGTTTCTTCAAACGAGTTCGAGTCCAATTGGCCCAGCTCGTTGTTGCTATCCTTAACCAGCTCGCTTCATTTATTCTGAAAGAGTGGCAAACCAATATTTTTCTTGCTTTGCGGTAACTGGTAAGCAATATTTACCATACGCATTGTCTACCGCGGACGCTTTACTTTGATAATCACACTGCCGCTCGAAGGATGAGGCTGACTACGGCTGATGTCACCCTGTAAAAGCGAAAGCTCCCTCACATTTCATTAGTAGGAAACAGCGTCGTAAAAAATTGGAAATGGGACCAAATTTTCCAATTCAATACTTCTGCTGAATCAGTTATGTTTATTATATTAAAAATAATAACAATCATAATTAGGAAAAAAAATTAACAATGCATAAAAACTAATAAGAACGAATTGCATGATATCTACAAGACACCCATGTACCGTCTCATGAATCAAATCAATTTGCTACTTAATTTTTGGATTAAAATGGCCTGATTCAGATTGATTTTAGAAACACTGCAACTCAGTAGGATGGTTTTAAGCCGCAATTTAATTGAATTTAGTATCAATTTTTTTTCCTTGAGCCACATGATATATATATATATATATATATATATATATATATATATATATATATATATATATATATATATATATATATATATATATGTCCCTCAAAAGAATGCTCAGAACTTTTAACATGCGGTCTGGTGGATAGCGCGTTTGCTTTCAGGGAACGAAGTTCAATTCCCTCATATAATTGATCATACGTATGAACGCGTGTATCTATATACCTGTGTGTGTATATATATATATATAAAAGAGAGGGAGAGAGAAGAGCGACAATGGAGACCAGCTCACAGTGAGATACAAACTGTCTCCACACTTTACTTCCTGGCGTTCCCGCAAATCAAGCTAAGAAACCCCACCCTCACATGCTCTCCCTCGTTCTCTCTCTAACCTTCTTCCCAACAAAAAGAGAGTCTCAGGATCCAAAGCTGCCCATCATCATCCTCAGGCAGGAGGGGCTATTGGCTCTTTGTAATAAACAAATACTGAGCAGCTAGCCACCGCCCCCTGCAACAGAAACAAAGACGCTTCCTCCACCCTCATATCATCCCATCTCTCTCTCTCTCTCTCTCTCGATTGATCGATTCAATGGAGGAGGAGTAACTGAAGGAGGAGGAAGTGCAGAGGTAGAAGACATGATCGGACCCTTCTCGCCAACGTGCTTCAGCGCACCAGACGCCGAGCCCACCACGTCTAACAGCAAGAATATGAACAAGTCGCAGAACCTCATCACCTGTATCTACCACCTCCAGCAGCAGGATGGCAGCGGCGGCGGCAGCGGGCAGCAGCACCACCCTTCCCTTCTCACTCTCACCTGGTCCAAGACCCTGCTCGGCCATTCTCTTACGGTTCACCTCGACGGCTCCGCCTTCACCATCGACATTTCCCCTCCTTCTCCTCTCCGGCTCTTCCGCCCCAAGCGCGGGTCCAAGCCTCTCGCCCATGCCAACCTCTTCTGGAGCTTCGCGCGAGCCCGCTTCGACCACGGCCCCGAGCCCACCCGCAACTTCTACCTCTGTGTCGTCACCGCCGGAAGGGCAGCGCTCCTGCTCGGCGACATGCCTGACGAGGCGCTCCGCCACGCCGAGGTGGCGGACCTTCCCGACCCCTCCCCTTCCGCTCTCGTCTCCCGGCGGGAACACGTATTCGGCCGGCGGAATTACGCCACCACCGCCCGATTCGGCGGGACCGGCCGCGAGCACGAGATCGGCATAGAATGCAGCGGCGGGGAGGGGAAAGAGGCGAAGCTGGTGGTGCGGGTGGACGGGAAATCGGTGCTGGCGGTGAAGAAGCTGGCGTGGAAGTTTCGGGGGAACCAGAGGGTGGTCGTCGACGGGTCGACGGTGGAGATATTTTGGGACGTCTACAATTGGCTCTTCAACGGTGGTGGCCACGCCGTCTTTATCTTTCAGGCCGGGGGCGGCAGCGGCGGCGGGGTGGCACTGGGAGGGGTGTGGCCGGAGTTGGTCGTGAAGGGGCCGGAGAAGAAGCTGCTGAGAAAGAGCGTGTCCTCGAGGTCCACGGAGTCGGCGAGCTCGGTGTTGCAGTGGGCTGGGAGCTTCAGTGAGTCGAGCAACCAGAGTTGGGGCAGCCCAAACTCCGGCTTCTCCCTCCTGCTCTATGCTTGGAGGAGCGACAAGAAGTGATCAATCATCATCTCTCCATTGACGACCACTCTTGCAGGATGACCAATTGAGCTTCCTAAGAACCAAGTATGAAGCCCGGTGAAATCGATCTGCTTTCCGCACCGCCTGATTTTTCATGGAAACGCATCCATGGACGAGGTCTACGCAGCTCTGTGATCCACCGCCTGTATCCGCGATTTTCCGCCATAGTGAATAGTCGACATCTGTAATTTTTTGGAACAAATGATCTTGGATTTTTCTTTACTTTTTCCTGTTGAATTCCTTTGTGAAATTGAGGTTCAAGGATTGAATTCATTTCCAATATTCTTCCTCATTTAAACAACAGCATGTGGGCTTCAGAAAAGCAGATATGCTCTCTCTCTTTCTGTCTGGTGGTGCCAAATTGGGTAGAACTGCTATGTTTGATTTGATGCGAGAACATTGAAATAAATGTTCATGGTATCAAGCATCTTGTCCGGTCACTCCTTTTAACTTTCTTCTCTTCAGATCACCGGAGATTGTTTGGAGGCAAGAGTAAGATTAAAGCAGAGAATTGAGCAGCAGAGCTTCATCTTTTACGGTCTTTTGGATGAATTTACATGGTCTAAACATTTTATGAGAGCGGACAAGTGAAACCATCTAAGGAGTGGCTGGTTTTTGTCACTGAAAAGCTCTTTCTTCTCAGGAAAGTTGATCGGCTCATGTAGTAGGAAAGAAACGGTGCGTGCCAGTTGTTGCAGAAGATGAGAAAGAACAATGAGCGTATGCACTTTTCAAAAGCTACAACCAAAGTGCATTGGTCAATACAAACTGTATTGGTTTCAGCTAAGAATTTGCTTACTTCCTGTAATAGTAGTTTAATGTATATTATATTATTTTTAAATTTAAACAAGAAATAAAACATAGGCAATATGCTCAACTCGCCATGCCAATTAGCAAAACAAAGAGGCTCGGCCAGATTATTATTATTTTGATTGAATAGTTTAGAGACTAGTAGGACATTGGCAGCTGGCAAGTTCTCTCCCTTTCTTTTTAGGTAAGCGATTTAATTGAAATTTTTGACGTAGACATGCTTAATTAAACTAAAACTTAGACTTGAAAATAAATTCATCTGACTTTGATGTATAATCGAGCAAGATTTTCATCAGATCTGAACACAAACTAGAATTCGAACAAGCTGCAGTCCAATTATAACAGACATAATTTGATTTTAAAATCAAACGAGTCAATGAAACCGAGACAGGGCGTCCTGGACAGCAATCAAAGCGACCCACTTACGTTCCCAGTCACATCGTCAAGTGGGTCGCCGTATTATTTTGATACAGCCGGTCACGTGGAGACCGGGCCGAGCCACATAGATCTGATCTGTTGTCTTCTCGCTCCTTGGCAGAGCCTTGCGGTGGTATGGAGCCCACGGTGGAGGCGGGACAGAAGAGGGCAGGGTTGCGAGGAGGTGGGGGACAGCAGGACGGCAGGCTTCAAACGGTCAGATTTTCTGCTCGCCCTGAGCTGGCTTCTCTCTCCCTTTTTGCAAGTCCAGTCAGTCCGTAGTGGGGTAACGTGGTCGGCGTCGGGGAACCGATTGGATCACGAGGAATCAAACACGAAACTGAGAAAAGTTGCAGCAGCCCACTGCATTTGCAGGTTAAAAGAAAGAAGTAAAGAGAGCGAGGGCTCAGGGGTAGAGGAAAGTGTATGTTACTACTTGTAGGTAATTGCTCACATAAAAGATAGGGGCGAAAATAGGTGGAGGCTCTGTGGGGGCGTATGCCCTACCAAGTTTCATCTGAAACTTTGGATTTATACGTTGGATTTCAGTGGACTTGGGAGTTGGGTCCAGTTATATAATGCAGCCTACCATACCCCCGCTATTGCCCCAAGGCCAACTAAAATTGGTTAACTATATATATATATATATATATATATATATATATATATATATATATATATATATATATATATATATATATATATATATATATATATATATATATATATATTATTTATTTATTTATTATTTATTTATATATTTATTTATTTATAGCTTTCCCCCTTGATAGAACCTAAAATATATATATATTTTTATGTTAAATTTTTTGGTACATTTTGTTATCTACATAGTAGTGCGAAATTCAAAATTTTACACATAATGTTCATTAGCTAAAATTCTCTAGCTCTGCCCCTGCCATTGCTAACGGCAGACATTATTCAGAACTAAGGATGCCAACGGATTGGATTTGGACCTGATATATCCTTAGTTATATCCACTCTTTTGGATATTCACATATTCGGATTCGAATTCAAATAAAGAAAAGTCATATCTGAATCCAAAATTTGACTTTACAATCTGAATCCGAATTTTGAACCAGATTTTGCCAATTTTCAAAAATTACTAGCATTAGATACAAGATGTTTGTCTAAAAATGAATCTGATCCAAATCCATATCCGATCAGATATTTATGTATATCCGAATCTGAATCCGATCGAAAGTCATTTATTAAATCTGAAACCGATCTGATTTATTAATTGGATATTAAAATTTTTTTTCATATCCGATTTTTTTCGGATCAATCGGATATGTTGACATCCCTACAGACGTGTTTGTACACGTATAAGTTGTTGAACTGACCTTTAGAGTGGGTTTTTAGCTAAATTTCTAATATAAGTGCAGTCTTTGTTATTTTAATATTAGAAGATGATGTATACTTTGGAACTAATGGTATAAAGATAGTGTTGCGAAAACCTGCTAATGGAGACGTGGGCTACTGTCCGTTGTTGGCAAATATTATTTTCGAGCGTTCTTTCTATGTCAGTTTTAGTTAACAATATATTTTGCTTCTTTATTTTATTTAGCACAACAAAGATTTTTATGAACGGGTCCTTGAGTGAAATTAAGTTCCAAAAAAACTAGCGGCCCTTCTCAAGAAATTAAGGCAATAAAATAAACGAAATGAAGGCGTACCATCGGATTCTGACTTGCTTCAACAATATATATATATATATATATATATATATATATATATATAGAGAGAGAGAGAGAGAGAGAGAGAGATGATTATCCACAAATTAATTCCATCCATGTTTGTTTAAGAGGTTGCTTTAATTTATGTGCAATGTCCCTGACATGACCGATTTAATAAAGGATGTGCTAGTTGTTGGAATCTATTTGTGGGTTTGCATGTATTATTATTAGTTTATGCATTATTATCTAAAGAATAAACTCACAGTTTTGATCAATCGCTTGGGTCTGATTGCCTTCTTTATGATATGGATAATTTGATGTGTGAATATCTGATCTAAAAAGTCATTGTAAATGTATGATAATAGTCACCATAGACATATACTATCAATAAATTTCCCAAAGATGATGTTATTTCTAACCTAAAGGTTATGGAAGGCTATTTTAATAATAAAATAAGGCTAGGTAAGCTTTCGCATACATATATTTCATATTCTTTTGATGATTCAATAGGGACATATTTGTATTATGTCAATAATTTTGCAGGTCCACAAATAGATTCTAATAATCTCCTATATGGACTAAGCGTGTTATTAATATGATTATACATTGCATGGTGAGCTTACAAGCTTGAATCCGCTATCTTCCAAAGTGTTATTTTAATCAATATCGTCTATAATCACATTAACACCTAGACTTATTAATAATGACATATATAAGCCTGACCAATTATATGGATCAAACATGAATTTCTGACATGACACTAACATGAAATGGATCAAATCATGTCTATTCTCAACATGTTCTGCTTTAGCATCATATGAAGATCAGAGTACATAAGTATATATATATATATATATATATATATATATATATATATATATATATATATATATATATATATATATATATATATATATATATATATATATATATATATATATATATATATATATATATATATATAATGGAACTACACCAAAAACTATATTCAGCAGAAAAATTTTAATATATGTGTACTTGTGGGTGAAAATTGTCAAGTTATGCTACGAGAAATCTCTTGGTTTCTTGCAATAAGTCTATATTATATCAGTAAGTAAAATGTCATCTAGAAAAATATGTTTATGCCTATAAAACTTAGGGTGCACACGTTCATAACCAAATTCATCTCAAAATTAAATGAGATCATAATTTGATAAAACTTATGGTACACGGAAAGCATGATTTTGACTATGGATGGACTTCTTTAGTTTGTAAACAATTTTCTCTACATTTCCCAAGATAAAGATTTCTGGTTGCACCTCATGTATCTTTTCATCAATATTACCAATGAGAAATGTTACCTTTACATCTACCTTTTATAGCTCCAAATCAAAATGAGTTATTATAGCTCATATAATATTCCAAACAAGTAAATCCATGAAATAGAGATCACTTTGGTGGCATAATGCATGATTGAATCCATACCCAAATTTTCATGTAAACACGTGCATAATGTTCAACAATAGAAGAACTACCCAAAGAATGCATAAGATAATTTTATTGAAAGCAAATTTGGCATTATATATAGATTGTAAAATCTTATGAACCAATCAAATGTGTCAATTTAAATCCAAAACTTTATATACCAATTGAAAACGAGAATGCTTCTATATTGTTTGTATAGGTGTCTTGTATAATCCAAAATTAATGGGAGTTTGTAATTTTTATGCTCTTATATAATAGATAAGTACATTTAGATTTTATACAGAATACAACTGCCAATTATATTTCCATTCTATAAATATGAATTTTGATCTCATAAATTATAATTTTCAGTTAAAGTTCCATTATGGGCTTATGCATTTTACAAGACGCCTTGGATTCATGAAATTTTATGACCAAGGAGAACACAGGAGCTGAAAGAAGAAAAGTGTATTAGTCTCCCTGGGTTTGATGCTGAGAATCTCCATCTTTTTTTTTTAATATATATATATATATATATATATATATATATATATATATATATATATATATATATATATATATATATATATATATATATATATATGTATGTCATAACGGTCAGGAAACTATCTCCATCGACATGAATTTTTAAATTGATTTTTATGTTATTGTGATAAAAAAAAGGTTTCACAAGTTGTGTTAGAAAGCAAACTTCATCAGCTCATTCATTTACATTATTGTGTTGAAACCAAGACAAGGACCAATTCTGGTCTAGGTTTAACAAATAAGACTTTTTTTATTCATCTTTAGAGATGTACACCACTTTCAAGTATTTTCTTTTATAAAAGGCAAATCACTTATGATACGCCAGATTTATTAATTAATAAAGTCACTAACTACGTCATCCCTGTTTTGAAATCTCTCTCTCTCTCTCTCTCTCTCTCTCTCTCTCTCTCTCTCTCTCTCTCTCTCTATATATATATATATATATATATATATATATATATATATATATATATATATAGTCACAGAAAACACTTTTTTTAAAAAAAAACTCGAAAAATTGCAATAAATTAAATGGTCATTTAAAACTAAAAAAAAAATCGTTTTCTTTAACGTTAAAAACGAAAAAACTTGTTTTAACCTATTTTTAACGCGTTTTTTTCACTTTTTTCAGTTTTTTTAATGCCAAACATTTTTTTTTCATTTTTCATTTTTTATTTATTGCAAATATACTTATCTTTTTTATGTTTGTGTTATTAGTTGCTCACTTAGTCACTTTATTTTATTTTCCCCTCATTTTTAGTTTTTTAAAATTTTTCATGTTTTTCTCGTTCATTTCCAGCTCGTCGTATTATACCTGATAAAAACCTCACCGTTTGAAACTCTGAGACGTTATATATATATATATATATATATATATATATATATATATATATATATATATATATATATATATATATATATATATATATATATATATATATAGAAAGAGAGAGAGAGAGAGCATATGACACTAGCTATTGACTCACTTAGAAATTTTTAGTGCATCCTCGATGACTCCCTTACAAACTCTTTATGTGTCACTAATGACACCCTTAAAAACTCTTCAGGTTTCACTTATGACACCCTTAGAAATTTTTGGTATGTCACTTAGGATTTCTATAATATTAAAATATGAGATATTAAAGGTTTCAAATATGAGTGATCATCAAACCAGGTACTTGATGAGGATAAAGTGGACGGCCGAGTCCAACCTGATGACTAAGCAGGATGGGTTTGGGCCGCCTGCAAGGACTTCGGACCAGCTCGAAACCAACATTGTAGAGCTTTGGGTTGACACAGCCCGACCCGATGCCCAACCTTAATTGCATCATCAGGCTGCCGAATTTATACGGTCAAAGTTGGAAAGTGGAAGGCTCAGTAGTGAAGACCTTGGAAAAACATAGTTGAATCATAATCTCATAAATAACAATTACCTGATTTTTATGTGAAAGAGCGCATCTTTGATGAGGTTTTTGGTTCTTTTCAGTACTATACAGTTATAGATACATTTACATGTTGTAATCCATTCTTCCCCTTCAAGGGCATCAAAAACGTCCTTATTTATGCATCTCATAATGTTGTAGCCAATATTCATTAAGAGCATAAGAATTTGAGAAATCTTAAAGCGCCTTCGTAAAATATCGATGTTGTGGTATCTTCTCAAGACAAAAGATCAGGAGATTTTTTCATATCTTCAACAGATTGTGCTTTCAACCATTGATCGGACCGTATAGCAGTAGTCTCAGAGATGTAAACATCAGCAGGAAGTATGAGAAGAAAAACTGCAGCATATGTAGAAGACGATCAAAGTCCATATCAAAAAACACATAAACACCCTAAAAAGGGGGAGGAAATCGAGAAAGCGGAAGATGGGTACCATGATTTACTGCTCTCAAGAGAAGACGCAGTCTAAAATTTTCTTGTATCCCAAGGAGGAGGAAGAACAGAGGGAGCTTTGATTAAGCAATTCATTATTAAATGCTGAGTTCCAGTAGGTATTGTCGGGAGTAAGACTCCCTTTTATTGCCAAAAAAATAAAAACTCATGTACAGAAAAAATGAGAGAAGAATGATTAGCGTAAGGACAATTCAAGAGCACAACAAGTAGTCAACTGTCACTCCTCGACATAGATTCAGATAGACTGCTGTCTGTCTGAATCCAAGTTTATACTTTCCATCTCCGCTCTCAAGTCATGGCCTTCCTACCTAATATATCGGAAATTCTGCTATCAGAGATGTTCATTCTGTTACTGCTATCTGCTGAATGAAACAATTGCACATGTCATCTTCTCTCTTTAAGAATCCCACAGAGGAGAGCCGGTGGAGGAATGCGACGAACATTTCCGGCATCGGCGACCCCTTTGCTGGGTTCCCTGGGTTTGCGAATCCGAGGAACCCAATGTCTGATATCTAGCATCAGACGGAGGCCTGGCAGCCATCGGACGGTGAGTTTTAGGTATTGCTCGTTTCTGTTTTCTTTCCTTCATCACCTAAACCACTGCACGTCGTTAAATAAGCACTTCACTGTGACTATACCCATAGTTCAAAAACCATATTTACAAATATTAAAAATTGTGCCTATTAGCTCTATACCTAAAAACTATTAGGCATAATTTTTCTTTTTAACAATTGTTTATATATATATATATATATATATATATATATATAGAGAGAGAGAGAGAGAGAGAGAGAGAGAGAGAGAGGGAGAGATGTATTGGCTTATACGTATTCTTTTCATTTTATACTCAAAGGTTCCATGTCAATGCAAATTGGTTTTCATGTAATAATGAAATAATGTAGTCATTTACCACTTCGAGAAGTAGAGATGTCACTGGATCGGAGTTGAATGCCCCATTCGATGTTCAGATATTCTGATTCAGATACCAGTGAAGAAAAACTTATGCCAGATTTGGTATTTGATTCACATCTGAAATATGAGTATGACCTTAGAACCAAATCCAAAATACAGCGTTTTAACTTTTAAATATATGGACATTACACAAAGACATTTATCTAAACTAAGTTAATTCGATATCAATCCAAGTCCAATTCCAACTAGATATTACTCAAATCTGGATGTGAACCTGAATCCTATTGTATCTCATTTCGTAACCTACCTTCAAATCCAATTCGATTTCTTAATCGAATCTCAAAATTCTTTCTTTTTCCATATCCGATTTGCTTGAAGCAGCTTGGTTGGATATCGGATCTAAGTTAGATATGCTGACATCCTTGGTGAGAACGAGAAGCTACTGCCAGCTAATCATATTAACAATGCAGTTTCAAGAGGCTCCCTTTTGTTAATTGATTCCTCATTTTATTTTCATCTCAAAGAAAAACATCAAAAAATAAGAAAAATGAAAATACGATATTTCCTTTGTGGCTTATGAGAGGCACAATGCATGTATGAAGATCTAAAAAAAACAAGTGAATTTTTTTTGTCCCCACAAATTGAGAAACTTCAATCTTTATTCAATCAAGAAAACCACTCACAAAATCAAAGTGGTTTTTTAATTTATTAATGAGAACTGTGTATATATGTGAGTCCGCGTTGGGGTTTACTTCATTTACTATCATAAAAGGGAAAGGAAAGGAAAGAAAACAATTTAACTTAATTGACAAAAATACTTTTAACACCCCTTCCATTATAATGGTTGTAGTTCTCTCTCTCTCATTTGTTTTTTCTCTTTTTCTTCTTCTTATCTCTCCAATTAAACAAACAATGAAACTAACAGGAAATACCAATTGACAAGAGAAACCTCAGGCATAGGAAAATCTTGACACTGAAGCAATTAAAAAAAAAAGTGCACTAAATCAGAAAAGAAATAGAAAAACTTGCTTACGTTTTTAATAGATAGAAAAGACAGGCTTAAATTTGGCATGTTATATTTTCATGTCAAACACGTTATAAAAGCCAGCTTCATCAACACAGTGAATTAAAAAAAAAAATATCACTTAACCTGCATTTCTTAATTTATTTATTTACACATGTTAATGGACAATCAATCTTAAAAAGCAGGAAATTAAGGCAATCAATTTCAAAACCCCGAAGTGACAGGTCTCTCCTCCTTCCATAAATCAACTCCGCGTGATAGAATTTTGAAACGGCGGGTTGGTTTCCTTCTTCTTACATTTCCTTCCTTAAATCTCTTGCACTATATCAAGGTAACCATGCAATTGAAACCCAGCGAAGGCATGGGTCGAGCCAAGCTGCCCATACGGCTCATCAACCCCGAGCGATCGCGCCACGCCACTTTCACCAAGCGGAAAAGGGGCCTCAAGAAGAAGATATTCGAGTTTGCCACCCTCTGCGACGTCGATGCGTGCATGATCATCTACGGCTCGGCCGCCGGGTCGCCCCCCGAGACCTGGCCGGAGGATCCGACGGAGGTGCGACGGATCATCGAGCGGTTCGGGAAGGCGCCGGCGGAGGAGCGCGACAAGCGGCGGGTGGACGTCTCGGCTTTCCTCACCACCAAGAACAAGAAGCTGCAGGCGGAGCTGGAGAGGAAGAGGGAGGAGAACGCGGAGCTAGCGTCGCTCCTGCTGTGGAACCGCACCAGCTTGGACGCCATGGACCTCGACACCGTTCTAGGGTTAGAACGGAGCTTGCACGCAAAGATCACGGTAGTCCATGAGAGGATCGCAAGCCTGAGGAGAAGTGATCTGAAGCGGGAAGATGAATGCAGCCGATTGGAAATGCCTATCAAAAGCGAGTTTTCTCAACATCAGCATCATCATCATCATCGATTAGAGTACGTGCCCCCGTTACACTACGGCATCCCTCCTTCCTTCATTGTTCCTCCTCTGCAACCTCAACCCCTGCCACAGGGAGGAAACGCTTGTCACCATCCTGTTGCATCCAGCGGTCAAGGCATGAGTCTGGTGGATCCGTTTCTTTTCGGCCCTGCACCGGATTACTGCAAGAGTATAGTGGATCCAATTTTGTTCGGTCATGAGCCCGATTACTGCAGCTATTTGGACCCGATATCTGGATTTTTGCCCGGGACGTACGACGGCATGCCCGTTTCTTTTTCTGCGATGGAAGACCTGGATCCCCTAACCGGCCCACTAAGCAACTCGGACCCGATCCAGGGGTTTGAAGACTAGGGATATACGATATCGTGGAACCGCTTTGGTGGCTTGATTTCTTTGATCGTGATTCGTTTTTATGACACGACTGACTTTATTAATTTTGTCACGCAATACGTTTTATTACATTCTTTATTTTGGGGATTGGGTATGTGATTTTGTGTTATTGAGGGAAATTTCTCTCTATGCTTGGCAGTCCATTCATTGTCATAGAAGAAATAAATTTTGTACAGAGTTTTACTTTTATGTGTCTTTTTATTATTTGAATCTGCGACGGCCCCATCCACTTCATGCATGTTGTTAGGGCGTTATGTTGCTTTCAGTAGGAGGAAACCTTATTCGAACTAAATTCTTAATGTCACAAATAAAAACTCATGTTTGCTTGAAAAAAGAAAAAAAAAAGGTTAAGATAGTGGCAGTTTTCCTCTTCTTCCAATCTTAGGCCTTGTTTGGTAGGAGGGAAAGGGAGGGATTGCTCAATCCCTCCCTTGTTTGGTAAGCTAATCAGAAAGGAGGGAAATAGAGAGAAAGTGACAAAACCTGTTTGGCAAGGAAGGGAAGGAAAGGAAAGGGAGGGGAGGGATTGTGTAGTGTAATTTCTTTCTCTCCCATTCTTTTTCAAATCGGACGGATTGGGAGGAAAAGGAAAGGGAGTAAGTGAAAAAATAGTGACTGCCCACAATACTCCTCCAATTTCTCTTCCCTTCCCTTCCCTTTCCTTCCCTTCCCTTTCCTCCCCTTTCCCTTTCCTTTCCTTTCCTTTCCTTTCATTTCCCTCTATTCCTTTCTAACATCATGAGTCCGGAGCAACAAATTTGATGAAGATGTTGTTTAGGTTCTATTCAAGTCTTGCCAACAAGATCTAAAAAAGTTAGAGCAAATAATAGGGATGTTTAAATAGATCGTGCATACCCAATTACAGAACTAATATCAAATCCATTTAATACAGTCTGGTAAAGAACTTCAGATTAGATTCCTGATTGAATACATGTAAATAGATGCATTTAATACAGTCTGATAAAATCAGTTTTATGGACATATAACTATGTTTTTTGTTTTCCTTATGTATTCTAAATTTATAGTTATGAATATTGCTTTCCCAATTTATCAAAATTAAAAGGCTAATCATTTAGTATAGCCTTGTCAAGCTATACTGAAATTGCTAACGTTCATTTACTTTCTTCTTCGAAAAAGTGATCATCCAACAAATTTGATGTCAATAATAAAACTATGAAACATGAAAGTATTATATAAAAATGATAAATGACAAAATTAAAATTAACATAAAATAAACTATGTGCTCTTGGCAAAGGCAAAAATGTAAGTTTGAAGAAAAGACGACTTTAATTCGTCTACATCAATAACCTAATTATTTATGTATTATTCTTTGGTTAAGATTTTAATTGTTATTGGACATCAGATCTAAAAAATTGCCTTATGGCATTTTTTTTTTCTCTGAACTTTAAACCATGAACTTTTGATGTAGCCATACATTGAGAAACCAATGGCTCATAAATCACAGCCACTACCAGCCAGTTTGTGATTATTGATCTCCAAATCAGAACTTGAATCAACAATCGCATAAAAATTTCTAATTTTGCAAGGGATATTGATGCCAGTTATAACTAGTTGGTAGTTTATGGATAAAAAATGACACAAGCTTGATTTGGTGAATTTTTTTATCATTACTGTAAAGAAGTTATTGAATTATTGTTTAGAAATTTCTTCATGCACACTCACACGATTCACTTTCCCTTCAATGATAGACGGGAGGTTTGAATTCAGAGAGGCAAAGAAGTTAAAAATGCAAATGAAAGTTGGCAACATGGCGTGGGTCAGTTTGTGCTTTTTAAGTTGACCATGTTTGCATGGTTCCTTCTCATACAGAGTTGCAAAATAAAGAAGTTGGCATTTATCTTCTATTCTAACAATTTACAGATGAAAAGTCTGCCCTTGGTGCCCTCAAACGCTGGCAGATTTGTCTCTAAACAACAATGAACGACAAGGCTCCTCTCTTGCTGTTTTCATTTTACAGTGCTTTTTCTCTACTTGGCTCTTACGATGCTCAAGATTTAAACTACAGTTCAACATTGTTATGCACTGCAATAAGATTCTTCGGGATGATGTCATTAATATCAGCAACATATAACGTGTGATCTGCTTTTGTTCTCTTTTGGCCAATTCTGGCGAACATAACAAGATAACTGCTGTTATCATTTTACTGATCACTTAGTTCCTGCAGCATAATGAAATTAATTTTGATAACACTCGTTTTAGCTCGTGCAGTGTGGAAAGAATTGGTGACCTTTTTTATTGCCTTTTTTTTCTCCTTCTGTTCTGTTTTGCTTTCTTAGGGTCTACTTTCATATGTGGCATCTGCTAGCTATCCTTGCTTCTACTTTTCTACAGATCATGAATATAATGCATGTCTCTTTCACACACACACATTCAAACTAGTATATTAAAGACACCTTCTTTTCATAATTTAACATGTCTTGTAATTAATCTAACCTTGTAAATATGTTGCTTCTACTTTTGTAAGAATCATAAATATAATGCATGTTTCTTTCGTGCACACATACAGACTAGTGTGTTTCAAACACTTTTTATTTCATAATTTAACATATTTTTATTAATTTAATCCAACCTAATAACTACTGTTTCAATTGACTTAATACAGAAGATATGTTAAAAATTGTCACCAATATTGCTGAATTTTTTCCGAAAATATGAAGAAAATGGGAAAATTAAAAAGGGAAAAAAATGATATTCTGAAAAAACTGCAAAAATCAAAATATTGGGAACTTATTGCATTATTTTGCCCCTATTTTTTCAGACAAAGGTTCTTTTAACATTCTTTGTTGCTTCTTCGAATATTTTCGTAACTATTTTGGATTTTTCTTCAGTGTTTTTTTTTAAAGAGAATTAGTAGAAAACTCAAAATTTCACAAATTTTTCTAATATATAAGTATATATGGTATAATAGTGTGTAATAAAATTACAGGACTTAATTTGAAGGGAAGGTGACTTTTTACCTTCCCATGGACTTGGCATGCTAGCACCTAGTCCAGTAAGTGTGATGGACTTAGGCGACGGGTGTGGACTCGCGACCGGTGTGGACTCACGCCTGTGCGATGTCTAGGCGTGGACTAGTTCACGCTTTAACAACTAAGTGCCTGATCACAATTCTAATATCCAACTGCAGTGTTTTAACTCCTCTTGTTCAATCAGGCCCAATTTTTCCCGTTAAAATTTCACACCTGAGTCAGCACAATATAATATTAGCTGATAAGGGGCCTTTGATGCACAGTCTACCTAGTTGATAAATAAACGGCAGCTATCCAAACATGTCCACTATGCCAATTTTATTTATCATTTACTTTTGGAAGTCAAACTGTGTTTAGGCAGCTGGTAAGATAAGGATCTACTTAAACCAAAAAAAGGCAGAAATGATTTTTGTGAAAGATCCAAAATTTTTCTTCTTTAATATTGTGAATTTCTCCATATGATACTATGTCCTTATCATAGTATGGTTTGATATAGCCACTTTGTATATAAACCTACATAAATCTTAACCATCAGCATAAGAATTGAGCAGTACAAATTAAATAGACAGGTTGATTACATGCTTTGAGTCGATATTTATTTTATGCTTGCAACTCAGGATAAAGACAAACAAAAAGTTGAAGCAGATCAAATTCTTCTTTTCTCTGTTTTCCACTTAACTATATACCATAAGAAGTATCATATTTTTATCACGAAAACAATATAAATTATAAGCTGTTTTTCAAAGGAAAATCTCTCAATATTTTCCAATTATCACTAAAAAAGTAATGGTTGTGATAATATCACGATATTGCCATATATTATTGGAACAATTTCCCATTCCTTCATAACACAAATCTGTTTTGAAATGTAGTTTTAGTGTAAACTTCCATTATTTTTTATTTCAAGGTTTTACAAAATATTTTCAAAGCTTTGTTAATGTGTCTGTATGAAAATTAGTACATGACTCTTCATTTCATATTTTTTTTTTATATTTTTTATTCTTGTGATTTCCTCTTGGGACTGAATTTCTTTGGATTCTTGCTTGAACTAATTTTGAAATTAGAAGTGTTGCATGGACCTCTCTCTCTTATACACAGAAAGTAATATCGGCCTCAAATGTGTCATTAAAAATAATTCCTCAAGTTGTTGGTTTGATAAGAGCATGTATATAAAGGTCCTGATGAATTAATGTCATAGCTAGTCTTTCATGTAAATAATCCTGGATTTTTAGGATCCATTAAATGTTTATTCTGCTGAGGTTTTGTTCACATGACCTGAATTATTAACATAGAAGTACTTAGACTAGTCAATGTTGCAGCTGCCTAGAATAACTCCACATTTATTGACACTGACCTGAATTATTAGCATTGAAGTACTGCAAAGTGACAATAATTAAAAAAGGTAGAAAACAATTAACGGAGTCTAAAATGTTTTTCTAACGTAAAACTGTTGTGATTAATTATCTCATATCGTTGTTTACACACAAGGGCCAAGACATGGGATGGCTGGCAGGGGCCATGACGACCTTTAGATTTCCAAAAACAAAAAATCACTGTTTATACTTTTCATAAATTTTAATTTAGCCCCATAGAATTCTCGGAAGATATATTTTGTAATTTAACTTTTGTATTAATATTTTCAAATATTTGTTCTTTGAATATAAAAATTTATAGATGAATGCCCTTCGAGAAAATTTTTCTGACTCCAGCACGGCACGGCATATAAGATGCATTTTACAAGATATTTGTTGAATATGCCTCTCAGGAATAACACCTTTGAGGATGCTTGGCAACATAAACACTGTATTCTCCGGAACATAAAATAAAATTTTATGATTTATGAGTCCAATGTGTTAAAAAAAAACAGATACATTCATTCATAAAACATCAAGGAACTCGCTGTAGCGCCATTGAGAACCGTCGGGGATGTCGGAGGCAGGAGACTGGGACTGCGGTTTAGGGGCAACGAGGAGGGACTGAGAGAAGGGTGAGGCGGTGCTCGTCAGCTGTTGTTGCTGCTGAATGGTGGTGGTCTCCATGGGTGGCGGTGTCGGAGGAGGAGTGACATCTTGGGCAAGAGCTAGAGGAAGGAGATAAGGGCGAGATCGTCTGAAACTCGAGGAGGATGAAGAAAACGGCAGAGTGGCACGAGGGTGTCGGAATTGGAGGAAGGAATTGAGGGTGGTAGCCATCCTCGCTCGCTCGTTCTCCCTATCTCACTCTCGCGCAGAGGAGATTGCAGAGATTTTAATATGGGGGCAAGGAGAAGAAGAAGGGGATGAGATCACTCCTAGAGCGCGAGAAAGAGTTTAAGTACGTCGAAACGCGAGACGTGGGAGATGATACGCTTCTTAGTCATAGCAATTGCTGTATTAATAACTGGACTCTAGAGCGTCTTATCCTGACAATTTTTTGTGTACCATTTTTCTTTCTACTTTTATTTTTTGTGTGTGAAAGAGAAGGGGAGAGAGAGAGTTAGATTTACGTGTCCAGATTCAAAACCGGGTATTGAACCGATAATTTCACACAGAGTTCTGCCACTGCCGGCCGGAAAATGGGCTCGTCGGGGTCACCCAACCTCGGCGACCTAGCCGGCGCCATTTCCCGGCCATGTGGCCGAGGAAAATTTGTCCCTTTTTATGGGTGATTCTTGTTTTTGCTGAAAACCTCATTGGCAAGCTAAGCACAATTTGGAGACAAGGTTATTTGCATTAGCCACAGTTTAAAGAGTTCCTGCTTTCTCTAATACGTTAGGAGGTTAACGTGCGATATTATGAAATTAAAAACCACAAATATAATCACATGGGTCCAAGAGTTCTTTCTATAGAAGGGGCCTTTATTGGGCTAAATTAAAATTTTTGAGATGTTTAATGGTAAATTTTTAATTTTTCAAAAACCAGGGGGTCTTGTGAAAATCCCAATTGTTTAATCTTTGAAACCCATCGATCCACTTCCCAGTCTTATTGAACTAAGGAACGATGGAGGAAAGGTAGATGAACCTAATTAATGAAAATCAACAAATATGAACGATTCAACTACGAAGATCCATTCTAATTTTATTCTAAACACAAAAAAGATGGTGATCTGAAGTCAAAACTAAGTTCTGAACAAGAAAAATGTATTAAAAGTTAAGAGTAGCCGGCGGCTTCTTCCTCTCGGGGACTCTTTTTTCTTTTTTTTCAATTTTGTTATTTTTTTCAGCAAAATTTGTTCCAAAGGTTATGTTTATATTTTCTTCATCATTTTAACAATTTTTATAGGGAAGCAGTTCTTTGAAAATTTAGATGCAAAAGTTAAGGGTCTTCTTGATGAGCTTCAAAGCTTGGGTGGTTGATCGAAATTGGAATTTTACTCAGGCGCCTATTTGTAACCTTTTCAAATAAAATGAAAGAGCAGAAGAGCTATTGTGCGTGTTCGAAGCATCATTTTCTAAACAAGCGGCTTCTTCAAAAGATGCATTTTTTGAAAACATAAAGAACGAAAGCAGCTACCATGCAACAACCATTGTACTGCTTGTTTGACTTCCATGATTCCAAATGCTATCAAGATTTGGTTTGCCTTCTGAATCGAATCGGACGGAGCAAATAAATTCCATGGCAGATTCAGGATTGCACTTGTTATTTCTTAACTATTTGTAATATTTTAAGATCTTTTCGACTAATGCTCATATTACTTATTCAATTGCTTAAAAAAATAAAATTTGAATATACTTTTGTCCATTTATAGCGGATTTAGCTGAATGGGTAAATCATGATTAGGTAAATCAATAAGGATGTCGCCCCCATTCATTGGACTTTTGATAAAATCAACTCGGGTGTCATTATGCCAATGACTATGAACTTGTGATTATTGAACGACAGATGACGCAAAAGCATCAATTCGACAACATCAGACTGAAGCAATGACAAAGCGCCCTATTATTTCCCAAACATCAAAGGCAGAAAAGGTTCAGAGCCGATCGATCCTCTAAACCACAACCGGAAGCGAAACCAAAGCCTTCAGTACTGATCTGAACTATTTCGCTTCCTTTGCGGCAGCTGCTTCTTGGTTCTTCCTGAAAAGTTTCTGCTCGATATGCTGCGCAAAAGTTCGCGGCGAGAACGTCGCCGGCTCGGCCTCGGAAACGAGCTCAGTGAGTGGCTGCAGAAGCTGATCCTTTGGTGGCTCGCAGAACACAGCCCAGGAGATCCTCACCTTCTCCTTGTTCACCAGCCCTCTGTGCAGTCCACTTCTGTACCTGCTGTTGCTGATGATCTCCAGAGAGTCGCCCACATGGATTATCAAGGCCCCCGGAACGCATTTTGCAGTCACCCACTTGCCGTCATGAAAGATCTGCAGTCCCGGCACCATGTTGTGGAGCAGCAGAGTCAGGGCGCTGATGTCGGTGTGAGCCTCAACTCCCAGAGCAAGCTCAGGCTGGGGGCACTTGGGGTAGTAATTGATCTTCAGCTGCATCAGCAGGTCGTCCATGCCTCCCAGTTCCTTCTCCAGCCTGCTTTCTTCCACGCCGAGCCCGACGGACAAAATGCTCAGGATCTTGGTCACCACCTTCCGCAATTGCTTCCCGTACTCCTCCGTGACAGCGCTGCGGGCAAATTCGTTTCATCATTTGAAAAGATCTAAATGTTTAAACGTCCTGAATCTAGTTACAGAGTTCGAACAATTAATTATTTACAGTCTTAGTGCTAATCATATAAGAGCGTGAACGAACAAGGCATCAAACAGCAGGAAGAAGGAAAAAGATTTGAGTAGAGGAACTCCAAACAAAGAAGGTGAAAAGCTTACATGTAGTTTGAGGGGGTCCTTGGCCAGACGGACATGTTTCTCTTTTCTTCTGGGTAGAGGAGGTGGAAGAAGTAGTCCTCCCACTCGCGCTGGCCACTGGCATTGTTGGCAAGCTTGCTGCCATAGCCATCAATCTTGCCGGATGCCTGGTCATTGGCATACCGCTCCTTCTCCTCGATGGGCAGTGCAAAGAAGGACTCGCCGGCCACCTTGAGCTCTTCAATGACCCTAGCGTCTATCCCATGGTTCATGACCTGCATCACCCCCCACTCCATGGCAGCCCTCTTCACCTCCTCATAGACGCGCGCCCGCTCGCTTTTGTCCTCCGATTCCAGGCCTCTGAAATCCACGACTGGGATCTGAGGTCCTTCCTCGTTCTTCTCATCCTTGAAGATGTCAACGATGTTCAGTCTCTCGCTCTCCGGCCGAATGTACTCCGAAGGAATGGCCAGCAGGCCGCTTCCGGCCAGGCTCTCGACTCTCGCGGACTTCGCCACAGCTGCCATGGTTAATAGCTATCACAAGAATCACAGCCACAGATCAAGCTATCACTGAGCCGCTCAACTCAATTGCTCGAAAGACAACCTGACAGGCTTGGATGCTGCAGCCATGAAGGAGCGCACCTATATATATATACATACGTCGACATGGCAATCTGTGAGGTAAGTGAGAAAGCGCTTCACAACAAACCTTTCACGCTGCAGCTACCCTCTTTCTTCCCCAATATAACCATCTGAAAGCGAACCGGTTCATGCTCTATGCAGCTTCTCATTGGCTGCACGCAAATCCAGACTGCATGATTTGGGCCATCCGCCCGGAAAATCAGGTGCCCTCTTCTTTTACGCAATCTGCCGCGGGTTCATCTCAATTCTATGGACTACAATATAAAAATGTCTTTAGATACTTGAACATTTCGATTTAGATTTGATAATGAAAAAAAGTTGTATTTTAATCTGAATTTTGAACCAAATTCAAATTTTAAAAGTACTAGATGCACAATATTTATTTAAACAATAAATTTAATCCGAATCCGAATTCAATCGGATGAAATTAATTTTTTAATGAGATGTTGAATTTTTTTCAATATATTTTGACAACGTAATCGAAAAAAAAAGAGTTAAAAATACTAGTGTGTAATTTTAAATGCCTTAAAAGAATTTTTTCATTGGCTGGTGAGGGTCTGAACACACCAGCCCCCATGTATCTCCACCACTGCCTCTTAATATTTGACTTCTCACCACCGTGCTTAATTTATTTTCTTCTATAGTTGTTATTTTCACGTGTTTGAATTACACTTTTCGAATGAGAGGAGAAAAAAAAAAAACTAACATAAAAACTAAAAAGATTTACATGCAGTACGAAAAATTGATTTTGAGTCTTTTTCTAAATGTCTAAACATAAAAATTACCCAAGTCAATATTGCTTCCATGAAATAAGCAACAAAAATCGTTTTTAAGTCTGATACCCGAAATGTCATAAGATGTTCAGATTGAACACTGAAACCACTCATTCCTTGCCCATGCTGAAACGAGTTAGGAAGGTTCAATGGTATTCGCTGTGATCGTGCGTCACCATAACCTCTTCAACTCTTCAACGAGTGACCTTCCGCTTAAACATGCAGTTAGCTCAAAACATGTTCCATATGTGGCCAAGCGAAGCAATCACTCCTTTGATCATTAACCCCATTGTGCCTCTTTCCCTTTTTACATTTATATTTCTCATTTCATTGGTCATTAATAACATGACCTGTCAAATATTTCTGAAGAGGTGTAGACGTGACGTTAACCAGATAAAAAGTGGCATGGAAACCATCATAGATGACATGCACCTGCATGAGTAAAAAACAGATGAACAGCTGCAGACTGACAATTTTGGCAGGACTCTCAAGGCTAACTGCTCCACGATTTCTCCAAAGGCATATATGATGAGATTAAGCCTGGGCCTTCTGATTCACTTCTTGTGCCTCACAGTACCAGATCTGAATATCTGTAGGACAGCTTCCACTGGAGATACATTCCATGTTTCAGCATGCCTTACTATCTGCGAGAAGAACTCAAGCACTTAATCTGCTGAACATTTGACATTCAAAACATGAATAAGACAAACTTGTTACAAGGAAATACTCCTCACTTTCAGTTCCTCATCCAAATAATAGTCAGTAGTGCCTTCAATGGAAATAAGAGGCCTCCATGGAAGATTCAAGTAGGTTCTGCAATTGGACATGAAACTGTTTAGTTCAAAAGCCCACATCATTTGCATAACCACGCATTTCATTCATAAATAATCCCATGAAGTTATATGAACAAGGTTGACAGATTATGACATCTCTCATGGAAACAAGCAAGGTTTACATACTATCACATCCCTCTGAATCAGTAACCGAGTTCTTGACCTGCGCTAGTAAGATCTTCACTCTACAACCCTTCATGCCCAGTAAGAAGACCAAAAGTAGGACTAATTCTGTGGCCCACCATCCAAGTTAGCACGCCCGTGGTAAAAGAACCAAATAAAATATCATACATGCTCAACCAATGTGTGAATGTCATGACTGCAACAGAAACCAAAGGGTTTGCAGTGCAACGCATATACCTAGTGTATGATGTTCTATCCTTTACTTTGTAAGTTCTAGAGACCCTACTTGTGGATATGTATCTATGGATAATACATTGCATGTGTTTCCCTTTATAAAATTACATTTTTTTTTTCTTTCCTTTTTTCCTTTTCTTCTTAGTATTTGTGTAAATAGGCAACTTGTACATTACAGAACAGCCAAAAACTTATACATTGCTGGTCCTCCTTGCTCGTACGTATGTGGTTGAAACCCATTTGTATGCATGGTTTTCAATGCATATTTAGAGCATCAATATGCGTCTTACGAGTATGCCTTAGTGTGTTAGTTCTGAGTAGTGGTTGCACTTTTAGGAGTTTTGTCTATTTTGTTTATTGACCACTTAATGTAGATGGAAATTAGCCTTATGTGCTTTAGAGACCTTAAAAAACACTTTTGCTTTTTATTTCCATATTTTCGTACACAAAAGAGGAAGAGGAGCTCTAGCCTTCTAGGAGTTTCATGAGAAACATTATTAAGAACTTCAATTTGACACTAAACTGTTCCTTGATTTGCTTGAAGAGTAGAATCAAGCACTCTAGTCCTGTTGATTTTATAAAGGGAAACCCACTATTCTGCTGAATTATTCGACTTCGAACTCAAATTGATGAACATTACACTAAGGGAAAACTAAATGCAACTAATAAAGGAGGTACTCTCTTGTGCTTCCATAACAGCAATTGATTGACCTCAAATAACTTGGAACCTGTTGGCTCATTACTTGGGTTCTTAGTCCAGAAGTTTTCAAGGCCTAGACATCCAAAAGACAGTACTGATCAATATTCAAAACTCTCTCCAACCAAGTTAGCAGTCAAATGCATTCCTATGCCCTAGACTATTGGGGCTACCTAGTATGCACCTAATCAGCCCTAGGTCCACTAAGTTTTCTGCCTAGGCTGAGTTAACTAGGCACCAACCATGAGAGCTTTTTTCCTTTTTTGTTTCACTATTTTCCTTTTCGTGTAAAGGTAAAATCATTAAAAAAAAATTTAAAAAAAAGGAAATCACCTCTCATTCTCTCTACACTTTTACCTTTCATGGTTTGGTATTTGGTCATTGCACATCCATTGAGCCAGTTGTTGACTAGCTCCTTCTCGTCGTCGTGTATGTCTAGAAGGCATTTACCCTGACCCCCCTAGGCCTTTTAGAAGGGCTACCACCTAGCACTTTTTAACTACTGAGTTGACCTATTGCCCACTTTTCAAGCCTAAGTACTCCCTGTTAAAATAATTTGAATATCATATATATTGTTCCACTGCAGTCTCTATGCACAGAAAATAGAGGAGAGGAAGAAGAATAGATTAGTGCTGAATGGTTGGAGCAGCAACAACGAAATCACACCTCCTAACCTTACTTTTATTAATTTTAAGAGCTTTGCACCAATGTCTAAAATGTAATAACAGAACATGAATATTACAAGCATGCAATTAATTATACGCCCAAATACAAGGGACATGGAAAATAGACGTGTCTGGATCGAGGTCTAGATCCAGACATCTGTTTTAACACCCCTCCTCAAGTTGCACATGGTCTTCAATCATGTACAACTTACTTTTCTATAACAAAATGGTCAACTTGTCAATCCTTTTGTCAATAAGTTTGCAACTTGATGTTCTGTATTTATATGATGTGGTTCTATCTCCCTCATCTCAACCTTCTACCATATAAAGTGTTTATCAATCTTAATATGTTTTTGTCTTATTATACTGAATGAGATTGAATGCAATAACGATTGCACTTTGATTATCACATAAAAGTATAAATCATGCAATATCCTCTCCTAGATCATTTAATAAGTGTCTAATATATGTAACTTCAGTGATATCTGCTGCCATTGATCTAGACTTAGCCTTCAAGCATGCCACCGCCTTTTGTTTCCTAATATTCTAGGACACTAGATTATTTTCAATTAATAACAGTAAACTGACCGCCTCTAATCTGGATCTCCAGCCCAATCCGCATCTTTATTTTTACAATGGATAAGCCTATCTCCCAGAGTTCTTTTTAAGTAAAGTAGCTCAAAATGTGTTTCACAACCCCACGTGACCCTCCCATGGTTCATGCATAAACTAAGACACCCAATTGACATCATAAAGACATAAACAATGTTAGGCCTAATAAATGTAAGATACTGCAACATGCCTACTGTACTCCGATATCTTATAGGATTGGCACAAACTTCTCCATCTTCACTTCTTCAACAGTCAATCTCTGATGTAATACACTCGGGAGTCGGGATATTAACCAGCTTGCAATTTGACATTCATACTTTTATAAAAAGATCCAGTGTAGACTTCTGCTGCATAAGAGTCAATGTCTCCCCTCGTCTGTCAACTTACACACCTAAAAAATATGTCAACTACCTAAATCCTTCATTTTGAATGCCTTCATTAAGAATTGCTTTACTTTATGTATGTGATCACCAAAACTTCTAGTTATCACAATATTATCCACATATACAAGAAGAAGAGTAACAATGTCTTTCTCCTAATAAATAAAAAGAAGGTTTCAAGGAGAAACTTCCAAACCAAGAATGAGATGTATGCCTCAATCCATATGAAGATTTTAGAAACATGCATACCAATGAAGTAAAATCGATGGCCTTTGAGAAGTGCGGAAAATGGGGCATCTACAGCATAATCTGATGATATAGCTTTTCAATAACTAAATACATGAGTAACTAAACTTGATACATATATAATTACAGGTTAGAAATTCTTATACCCTAAATAAGGAATTTAAATCACTGTTTTCTGAGATATCAAAGCCAATATGATCAGCTCTTAAGATAAAAATTTCAGTGCTGCAGAAGGGAATGAGAAAGGACAACCAACTAGGGACAAATAAGCATAATGTTTTCCCTCCACATAATTGAGCAAAGAAACTCCTACACATGTGCAGAACAACAAATGAGAAAACCAAAGCAGCTGTATCCCTGTTTTCAATTGTACAACAAGAAACTACCTAGGGTGAGAGATATTCTCACCCTCCCAGGTGCATAGAACTATGTGGCCGCTCTCTGTCACCTGATGTTGTATGTGTGTGGGTGCAGGGCAGACAAAGGTGTGGAGCATTTTCAAGAGACTTCGGCACAGGAACACAACCATGTATATAAGTTTGCAAGCAATACATTCATAAATCATAAACTCATAAATATAAACTGATACCAGTATGAAAAGCATACCAAAACTATAATTAATTCTTGAACCTAAAAAAGGATGGAAATTGACTCCATCAAAGTTGACAGAGTTCATTTTTGGATGGCTTCAGCCATGGGTGCATGGACTGCACCTAACACAGCATTGACCTTGTCTTTGGCAAGCCTAGAGCTGCAATTGTGTCCTAACATGCTGACAGAGGTTCAGTGCCTTCCTAGCCAAGTCCATGTTAGAGCTGCTGCCCAGGTGTGTGAGACCATGTGGCCCCTTTCCCTTGCCTACAAGGTAAAGACCTGCTTCCCCTCACATAAGCGGTGAATGTCTATGAGGTTCAAAGTTTCAAATATTTGACCGCCTCCTTAGCAGTCCAGGCCCAGCCCAGTATGCCACTCCCCTGCATGGCAGCAGCTTTATCACTTGAAACAAGAAAGAAACAAGGTTACCTTAATTTCCAAGATGCTTGTATGCACTTAACCTCAAAACTTATGCACTACAAAACACAGTATATGAGAGATGTCAGGGATACTGTTAACAACAAAACCCAAGATCATTTAACATTTCCCACAACATTGCATTAGCTTAAGAGCAGGAATCATGTTCTTGTAATACCTTCTTGATTTCTTTCAGTTCAAGAAATGGATGATCAAAGAAAGGCACAAGCAACTCCAGGTTGCGTTTATAAAGATCTCTACCTGAAACACAGAAGCGACAAATGAGATGCTAGCTTAAACAACAAAATCTGCATTCTGCAACAAATATATATATATATATATATATGTATGTATATATATATATGTATATATATATGTATGTATATGTATGTATATATATATAGACCATTTCAAGAAGTTGTGATAACGAATAACAAAAATGGAGATAAGAAAACATATAACTTCAAGCTTGTAAGCTCAGGTAGCCCTTGAACTATGCAGGTCTTGTCCTTCCAAAGTTGCCAAGTTAATGATGAAGTTGAGAGAGAGAATTTGATTAACCATGAAATCTACCCTAACTCCTCTTTATATAGACTAGAGGAGAGGGTGAAAGTACAAGAGAGCCATAAAAGAATAAAAATATTACAGAAGTACCCTCTAGAACTTAAAACGGACTATAAACCTATCTTAACACTCCCCCTCAAGTTGGAGCGTATATGTCAAATAAGCTCAACTTGGAACAGCAGCTTTGGAATGGTCCCCTTGCAAGAGCCTTAATGAAGATATCAGCCGTCTGCCCTGTAGATGAAACATGTGAGGTACTTACAAACCCCTTTTGAATGATGTCTCTGGTATAGTGACAGTCTACTTCAACGTGCTTGGTTCTCTCATGAAACGCCGGATTATTAGCAATAAAGAGTGCAGCCTTGTTATCACATAACAACTGCATAGGAAGAGGTACTTCGACAGTTAGATCCAACATCAATGATCTAACCCACATAACTTCCGCAGTAGCCTGAGCCATAGCTCTATACTCAGATTCGGCACTTGATCTGGCAACCACTGTTTGTTTCTTACTCTTCCATGTAACCAAGTTAGATCCAATGAACACACAAAATCCAGTGGTGGATTTCCTATCAGAGGGGCATCCTGCATAGTCAGCATCAACATACACAAATACAGTGAGAGAAGTACCATTCTGGAAGAAGAGTCCATTTCCTGGTGAACTCTTTAGATATCTAAGAATCATCATAGCAGCATCCCAATGAACTTTCTTGGGCTTATCCATAAATTGACTCACTCTGCTAACGGCATAGGCAATGTCAGGTCGAGAGACAATGATGTATAGGAGCTTTCCAACAATCCCTCTATACTGTCTCACATCAACATCTTCAGTATCATCATCATATAAGCGAGAATTAATATCCATAGGTGTGGACACAGGTCGACACCCCAGCATCCCTGTTTCTTGCAAAACATCATTAACATATTTCCTCTGGCACATGATAAGGCCCTTTTGATTTCTAGCAAACTCAATACCGAGGAAATAGCGTAGTTCACCAAGGTCTTTGGTGACAAAGTGTTGTCCAAGGACATTCTTGATGTTGCAAATCCCTTGATCATCATCCCCTGTAACAATGATATCATCAACATAGACAAGAACTATCACTGTACCTGTAGAAGTCCTCTTGACAAAGAGGGAATGATCTGCCGAAGAACGTCGAAAACCCTCATGCTCAATGTGCTCTGATAATTTCTGAAACCAAGCTCGAGGACTTTGTTTCAGACCATAAATCGCCTTTCGCAATCTGCATACTTTCTGGCACTCCCCCTCAGCAACAAACCCTGGTGGTTGCTGCATGTACACTTCTTCATGTAAGTCACCATAGAGAAATGCATTCTTGACATCAAGTTGTGACAGGGACCAATTCTTGTTGATGGCCACTGCAAGGAGAATCCGTAAAGAAGCATGTCGAGCCACAGGAGAGAAGGTATCATAGTAATCAACCCCATAAGTTTGGGTATAGCCTTTAGCAACGAGACGAGCCTTATATCTCTCAATGCTGCCATCCGCTCTGTATTTGATGGTAAAAACTCATCGACAACCAACAATAGTTGTATCCACTGAAGGAGTAACAAGGGTCCAAGTGCCTCGAGACTGAAGAGCAGCCATCTCTTCTTGCATAGCGGCAGCCCATTTAGGATCAGATAGAGCATCCACATGCGTCTGTGGAAGTGCAACAGCCGACAGCCCCATGACAAACTGCCGGTATGTAGGAGTGAGTCGGTCCATGGATAAATGACCAGAGATAGGATGCAACGTGCAGCTGCGTTTGCCTTTCCTGTGAGCAATGGGCATATGAAGGTCGTCCCCTGTGGCATCATCACCATCACATAAAGAATCGTCAGCAGTGGTGTGTTCGGGAATTACCTTGGGCATGCTGGGTGAAGGCACAGGTGCACAGGGAGCAGGCACAACAGGTCTAGTACGACGTTGGTAGACAGCCCCAAAATGTGGATCAACCGGTTTTGGACAACTCAGGAGAGGTAAAGGGAGATGGACTTCATCACTCAAAACAGGTGCCCGTAATTGAGTTCCATTAGGAGAGAAAAAGGAGGTAGACTCAAAGAATGTAACATCAGCACTCACATAATATAGACGAGTAGAAGGATCATAACATCGATATCCCTTTTGAGTGCGAGAGTAACCAACAAAGATCGCCTTGATGGCCCGAGGAGACAACTTATCTCTCCCGGGACCAAGCAGGTGGACAAAGGCAACACATCCAAAAACATGAGGTTGAACAGAAAACAATTCTCTGTCAGGAAAGAGGACAGAGATAGGAACAAGGTCTCCCAACACAGATGATGGCATGCGATTAATAAGATAGCATGCGGTGAGAACAGCATCTCCCCAGTAAGAATGAGGAACATGACTATGTATAATGATGGTACGAGCAACATCAAGTATATGACGGTGTTTTCTTTCTGCAACCCCATTTTGTTGTGAGGTATAAGCACAAGAGGTTTGGTGAATGATCCCTTTATCTTTGAAAAAGTGTTCTAGAGAAGAAGCACAAAATTCAAGAGCATTGTCAGAACGCACAGTTTTGACACAAGTATCAAACTGAGTCAGAATTTCATTGATAAAATTTTTGATTACAGGACCGACTTCAGATTTATTCTTCATAAGAAAGACCCAACTAACACGACTGTGGTCATCAAGAGCAACAAGATAATACCTATGACCTTGAAGGTCAGGTGTACGACTCGGGCCCCAAACATCAAAATGAAGTAACTCAAAAACAGACTGGCTACTTCTACCGGGCCGCAGGGGAAATGATGACCTATGATGCTTGCCCAACTGACAAGACTCACATTGAAAGGATGACTGAGGAGACAGCTGAGGAAGCACATGAAGTAATTTCTGAAATGGCAGATGTCCAAAGCGCAAATGCCAAGTATAGGCTGAAGACGAAGAGGTAGACCCAGCAAACGGAATGGGGTGCACTAGCCTGTAGAGACCTCCCTGCTCACGGCCACTGCCAATCACCCTGCCCGTCAGTATATCCTGAAACACAAGAGAAGAGGAATCAAATATAGCACGACAATGCAAATCCCTGGTAATCTGACTGATAGAAAGAAGACTATGTGGGAATCCTGGTGCATGAAGAACATGTTGTAATGGCAATGACGAAGTAAGTTGGACCTCTCCCTGTCCAACAACTGGAGAATATTTCCCATCGGCTAGAATAACTGAACGGCCAGGTGGAGCAGAGACATAAGAAGTAAACTGTGCCTTGTCTCCACATAGATGTGTCGATGCACCAGAATCAATGAGCCAATCTGTCGTGTCAGTAGCAGGGGAAGCTGTGTAGGCAGAGCACATACCAGAAGAAGAAGCACTAGCAGCAGTAGTGACAGTAGTGGTGGTCGGATCAGGAGCATGCTGAGGTCTATCTCCAATCAAGCTGCGCAACTGAGAGAGAAGATCATCTACACGTAACTCACTGGAGGGGGCAGTATGCTGCACCTTAGGCTGCTCTGGAGACTCAGTAGAAGCAGTCTGATTAGCAAAAGCGGGACGACCATGTTTCTGCCAACACTTATCCACAGTGTGGCCAATGCGATGACAAAACTGACATACAGGGCGCGAAGTAGGAGGACCACGACCACGGCCTCCTCGTCCTCTAGCAAAGAAGGACCCTCTTCTGCCACGAGTAGCAAGCATAGCAGAAGTGGTGTCAGGAGCAGTCGCTGCAGAGATGGGAATTCTGCTCAGTCTACTATAAGCTTCATCAATAGGAGGAATGGAGGGACTAGTAAGCATCTGATTCTTCGCGGATTCATAAACCGAATCTAATCCTGAGAGGAACACCCCGACCATAAGCATATCTCTATATGTCTTCTGTTGCTCACACTTACATGCAGGAAAATAGTTGTTTAATCTCTCAAACATAGACTTGAGACTAGAATAGTAAGCATGAAGGGGCCGACCATCTTGGCGCATCTGATGAATGTCATGATGTAGTTGCATAATTTTGGTTTCATTTCTTGCATGCGAATAAGTGGCTGCAAGAGAATCCCACGTACCTTTTGCACTTTCCTTGTGCAAGACTTCATTAGCAATGTCTTGAGAAAGAGTGCCAACAATCCAAACCATAACTAGAAAGTTATCTTTAAACCAAGTAACATATTTGCCTACCTTCTGTACGGGCTCGGGCTCCAATATAAGATGTTCTTTGTCATGGGCAATCAATGTTCGTTTCACTTGCATCGCCCACATCTCATAATTACCTCCATTCATTTTGGTAATAAGGCTGGAAAACGGAGAACTCTTCATCTCTCCGGACGATACAAAGGAAGAGGTATTAGTGTCACTGCTGATTTCAGACATTTTCTAACTCAAATGAGGAAACCGAGCCACGGAATAGGAAGTGCAGGGAAATAATACAGTCACATATATAAAGACAACATGCTGATCATCAAGCAATATGCAGTCAAACGCACTATGTAGTCCATCGGCTGAGGAGAGGCAAGCGGCAGATATAAAGCTGACAAGGCTGATCAGCAAACTAGCCGACGAAGAGTAACGAGAGAGAGAGATACCAGGTCGACACTGTGATCATTGGCAGTGGAGAGCAGAGGCGACGACGGACAGCGCAGAGAAGACGGTCAGCGTCATAGAGCAGAGGCGGAGCAGTGGTGGATGACGCTGAGAAGAGGATCAGCGTGCGGAGTAGAGGCGGAGCAGCGGTGGAAATGGACACGGCGGCTAGCACAGGCAGCGGCGACGACGCTGCTAGAGGCGAGGACAGGCAGCGAGAGGCGGCTGGGAGCACGCACAGACACGGCGGCGAATCTGCAGCAGTGGCGAGCACAGGCGATGCTGCGGGAGGAGATTGCAGCGACGGGCGGAGATGGCAGTGACGGTAGGAGAAGCACAGGCGATGCTGCGGGAGGAGATAGCAGCGACGGGTGATACCAACGGGCGGAGATGGCAGCTACGGGCGGGTAGAGATGGCAGCGACGGGTGGTGCCGATGGAGAAGGGCGAGCGGCAGCAACTAGACGGACAGCGGGCGAACAGTAGAGGACGACGATGGGGCGGCGGCAGCTGGCGCCGGTCAGGCGACGAGGACACGATGAGAAGGAGTCGACTCCCGCTCTGATACCATGATGAAGTTGAGAGAAAGAGAATTTGATTAACCTTGAAATCTACCCTAACTCCTCTTTATATAGACTAGAGGAGAGGGTGAAAGTACAAGAGAGCCATAAAAGAATAAAAATATTACAGGAGTACCCTCTCTAGCTTAAAGCTGAATATAACCCTATCTTAACAGTTAAATTGTACCTTTCTATAATATAAGAAACTGCGTGCATGTGTGTAAATTAATCTTTTCTGGATTGTCTTTCAATAGTCTAATAACTACTTTAAATTTTTATCAATGTTTTCTAAGAAAATACATAAAACTCAATTTTTCATATTGTTGACGGATCTTGGTGTATGGGTCCGGGTCTGGACCCGATCCAGTATGGCCTGTTAGGGCATACTTATGTCATTGTAACCCTAATCTTTAGTGAGAATGATAGTTATCAAGAGAGAGAGAGTCTGGATGCTAGTGGGCACCGACTCCTCCTCATTCGTGGTTTTTTCTCCCTCAAGTTGAGGGTTTTCCACGTTACATCGTGTATCTTGTTCTTCTTTTCATCTTTTCTCGCGTTTCTACATGGTATCAGAGCCGTGAAGTTCCGGCGTTACTGTTCATCCCTTACCCGTTAATGTTCATCACTTACCGGGCACTGTTCATCACTGTTCACGCCCGACAATCTGCTGAAGCCTCACCCGACGCCACTGTTCACTGCAGCACTGTTCACTGTTCACGCCCGACGATCGTGCTGCAGCCTCACCCGCCGCCTTCGCCTCTGCCGACGCTTGAGCCTCCGTCCGGCTCCGCCTGTGCATCCGCCCGCCGCCTGCT
>JAANDH010001010.1:0-15425 GCA_011799765.1 Nymphaea thermarum
AATTTACGTGGTTCGGCTTAGATGCCTACATCCACGGTAGAAGAAGGAGGAGCTCTGTTTTTCATTAATCATTTTGTCCAAGGTACACTTACTCTTTATATGAGATTACAATATAATAGGAATTGTTTCATAGATACTCGTTGAGGCAACGGTACAAAGACGAGGAAGGCAGATTTGGGTCTTTCTTAAAATATTACTTTCTTATATAATTCCAACGTTCTCCTCAATTCCAACGTTCTCCTCAACGGTTCTTGATCTCCTCCCTTGATCTCCTCCAATTTGCGTGACAGCCACCACGATTTCCTCCTCTGTCATGGTATTGATTAGAATCTTTTTGAGTTGATCTTTGAGTCATATTAGCCTCAACTTGTGGCTCGGTGACTTTTCTGCTCCTTCATTACCAAGAAATGCCTCATGTGTAAGGAGAAGACTGTAGAGCTCTGACTTCGATATTGCCTCAGCTCGAGTGGTAATGGACACCACCAAGAGAGACGTACTCACTGGTTGGCGCTGGCTCCATTTAAGGTGATATTGCTAACAATGCAAAGCTCTCAGTGACACATACTGAAGAAGCAGAGGTTGTAGCCAACTTACTTTGGTGAAGATCAAATTTTACGAAACGTCTACCAGAGAGGAGACTCGTTGCCTCTTGAGTCTTCTCGACTCTTCCCAAGAGAATCGGTGATGACTCTTTACAATCCTCTTCAAGAGCTGCTCCAGTTAAAAGAAGCACTGAAGCATACGCAGGAAAGAAAAGCGGAATAGAAGGAGAGGTTGAAAATTACATTACATGGTTCAACCTTTCGGTCTACATCCACGGAAAGCAGCTCGACTCAACAATTAACTTGTCGACATCCACGGAAAGCAGCTCGACTCAACAATTAACTTGTCGAGTGCTTGGCAATTTATCTCTCTCACATTTCAATGATGCTCTTGGATCTTGCATGCTTATCATAATCTTTACAAGAGAGATTTTTGTTACATTTGATTTGATTACATTATTTATTTAAAGTATCTGAGTCTGGTCGTAAAATTGGACGTATACATTTTTGGGTTGAGGATGGTTTTGACTAACTAGAAATTATTATCCACATGTACAAAATCAGATGCCATTAGGATTAAGTTGACGCATATTTGTTTAAGTTAAATCATATCCGGAATCGGGTCAATACTTAATGATAATAATACTCTTCCCGTAAGAACTAAGTAATATGTATTTGAGCATTTGTTAATTGTGTGAAAAAGAAGATCAGAAGGGGGCGGAGGCCATACAAGACAACTTGTTTAAAAAAATAAAAACTAAAAACCTGACCTCCTACTTTTGTGTAAAGAAAGTAGTATTCTAAACAAAATATGAACTTTTAAATGTGTTTATAAACACTAATTTAATATAAATCATGTCTAAGCTAAGTTGTTTTTGTAAAAAAACCATTGCCCTTTTTACTATCAAAATTTTGTTATTTTAAGAGACATTAATTTTTCAATTATTAAAAAGATGACTAACTTAATATAAGTTTCTCACCAAAACGTTCTTAAGATCATATGTAAGATTCCAAAGAAAAAAAATTGAACAATTAATTTTAGTGAGTCTGGTTTTGGTCACTCACCCAATTTGGTATTTACCAACTTATATATATATATATATATATATATATATATATATATATATATATATATATATATATATATATATATATATATATATATATATAATTCGTGCATTTCAATTATCGTTTTCTGTAAAAAGACTGCCCATTTTAAGTTTTGGAAGTTATAGTAACCATGACCCTTTCAATACAGGATTAATGTAGAAATAACAACTTACAAATTTTGCCTTTCTAAAACTTCTCACAAAGGAAAGTGGGGAAATATCTTTCCCAAGTCTGCCTATGGATTTTAAATTAGAAAACGTGGACCGACTTTTATAGTTTTGTGTATAAGAGTCTCGGTTAGGAAAAGCTACGAAATATTCTTCCATTAATAGGAGAAACCATAAAAACGATACTTTAGATTGTAAAAATACAATTTAGCGTTAAAATAATACTAAAAAAAATAAAAATAATTTTTCCTTTCCTCGAGCTGGGTCCATTACTAAAAGAAATCATGAGGAGCCATTTTACAATTATATATAAGAGAAAAAAGGGTGGATTCGAACAATCAATCCAGAGGTTCAAAATTTCAAACAGGTAAAGGCATTGGGTGAAAGGAAGATGAAAAAAGGGCTTCATGATTTCCTTTTAAGTAAAGGATTACAAAGGAAAGGGCGTCATTTGTTTGGTAGAATTAATTAATTTCTCAGAGCACAAGCTGGAGTGGCGAACTCATCATCAATTCTCACCTTCTTGTGGGCATTCTTTTATTGATCAAAATTTGCTCTTGAATGGACAACATGCAAAATTGAAGCATCTCTTTGCATGAACTTTTTCAAATCAAATTTAAATACATATAAACTGAATCAAATATCAAACCTGAATTCAACCTAAAACCGTTTAAAGATGGAAAAGAAGTCAAATGTCACCATCTGCTTTCCATTTTTTATTGGAAAGGGAAAGAAAGTAGGTGTCGACATCTGCAATCGCAGTCGTTGGTTACGCCTTAGTTTTATATATGCTTCACCAGTCCTCTGCATCCTCCACCACCTTCTGCTTCCTTCGACTGCGCCAAGCTCTGAACATGACGAAGCGCAGGCCCCTCCTCCTCTACTCCTTCCTCGCGCTCCTCCCTCTTTCCGTCCTTGCGGAGGGCGGCGCCGGCGGAGATTCATGCTCCTCCGACGCTGACTGCCGTGACAAACACGGAGCCCTGACACTCAAGATCGCGGCGCTCGTCTCCATCCTCGTCTGCAGCTTCATAGGAGTCCTGCTCCCGCTCGCTGGCAAGTTTGTCCCCGCCTTACGCCCCGAGAGAGACGCCTTCTTCGCGGTGAAGTCGTTTGCGGCGGGCGTGATCCTCGCCACTGGCTTCATCCACGTGCTTCCGGACGCCTTCGAGAGCCTCAGCTCGTCCTGTCTGAGCGAGCAACCGTGGCAGGAGTTCCCCTTCGCGGGCTTCATCGCCATGGTGTCCGCAATGGGGACGCTCATGATAGACGCCTTCGCCACGGGGTATTATAACAGCTTGGAGCGCAGCAAGGCGGCGCCGGTGGAGGAGGGCGACGAGGAGGCCCGCAGCTCCGGCGCGCACGTCCACGCTCACGCGACCCATGGCCACGCCCTGCAAGGTTGCTCAGCCGGCGTCCCAGTTCTTGCCAAGTCCGACGACCTCATCCGCCATCGAGTCATCTCCCAGGTGCCGACACCTTGTCCCCCGACGGCTCTTCTTCTCTGATTTTTTGGGATTTAGGGTTTTTAGCGTGCGCGCTGGCGTTTAACCATTAAGACTAAGGCTAGAGATAGCGAATCTTCTGCATTCTCCAACGAACGATGCACTAACCAAACGGTTGGTGCATTTGCCGACGTCAGCACCGGAAAATTCTTTTCCGATGATCGGCCCCAATCATTCCCAATGATCGCTCCGGCGTGGGATTACACAAGAACCTTTGGCTTTTTTAACATTGCAGTTACAAAAGGAGACCTGGATAACTTTTTTGGGAAAACTAGCTTCCTATGCTTATTTTTTAATACTATTTAGTTTCGAAGGTGTTTCATAGCTGACCCAAAAGTAGAGGATCGGGGGCACTTGGGGGTGATTCGGAGTCTGAATTGAACCGCGTTGGGTGCAGGTGTTGGAGTTGGGGATTGTGGTTCACTCTGTGATCATCGGCGTATCCTTGGGCGCATCGGAGAGCCCATGCACCATCAAGCCTCTGGTCGCTGCCCTCAGCTTCCATCAGTTCTTCGAAGGCATGGGTCTCGGAGGCTGCATCGTTCAGGTATCCCATCCCTAAACCTTTCACTTCCATGTTCTTTTTGTTTTTTGCATGATAGATATATAAGCTTTTGATGTTGGCAGGCCAAGTTCAAGAGCAAGGCCACGGCCCTAATGGCTCTCTTCTCACTCACAACTCCAGTGGGGATAGCAATTGGGATTGGGATATCATCCACCTACAACGAGAACAGCCCGACAGCTTTGATAGTGGAGGGAGTCTTCAACTCTGCATCATCTGGCATCCTCATATACATGGCCCTTGTGGACCTTCTTGCTGCTGATTTCATGACCCCCAGGATGCAGAACAGTGGGAAGCTTCAAGTTTTGGCTAATGTCTCGCTCCTTCTTGGAGCAGGACTCATGTCCCTCTTAGCAAAGTGGGCTTGACATATGTTAGAGAGGGGGAGAAGACTAGTTCCTTTTTTTTTCTAAGAACTATGATAAGGGAATCTTATTCTACCTTCTTGCTGTTGATTTCATGTTCCCAACTGTGCAGGATAATCCAAAACTTCTTCAAATTTTGCCAAGTTTTCACTCTTTCTTGGAGCAGAGTTCATGCCCTTCCAGCAAAATGGGCATATGATATATGTGTGTGGTTGTGCGTGTGTGTGTGTGTGTGTGTGTCAGAGAGAGATAGAAAAAGAGAGAGAGAGAAAAAGAGAGAGAGATTTGCCTTGGATGAAGAAATACATTTTTGCCTTTTAGAGAAGTAATTTTGAATTTTTATATAAAAAAAGAGTAATGTTCTCTATTAATAGGTGGCTCTATTCAAGAATTTTCCTATCATGAGTGCGGATGAGTGCGGATTTGCTGTTTGCCTAAATCACTTAATTAAAAAATGGGATCGAAAATTGAAATTTAAGAAATGATATCCAATCAAATTTGGATTCAAAAATACATAAATATCCGATCATATTTTAATACAGATTCAGATCATATTCATTTTTAAACAAATGTCCAATATTCAATGCTCTTACATTTCTAAAATTGGTCAAATTTGATTCAAACTTCAGATTTAGGGTTCGCATATGGCTTTTCTTTGTTTTTTATTCGGATCTGAAATTGAATCCAAATATTTGAATATCCAAAAAACTTGGGGCGGGTAAGTGTATATACAATTCGAATCCGATCCGTTGACATCCCTAAGTAAATTGGCATTGTTCGAATAACAACTTTGATTTTGTTGTCAACTTAGAACTGGCTGATTAATGAGCCAAGAACGCCACATGGCCAAAAAGTAGATTGAAATCGGTCATTGGGGGTTGAAGATGTTTTGTAACTTGAGATAATAATTCACATCTTGCAATGAAATGAAATCTACGAAATTAGATCTCATTTGGACCTCAACCTTATGCCTCTACAAGTTAAATCGTATCTGGAATTGTCTCAAAACCCGATTAAAATAATACTATGTATGTAATAAACATTTGCTAGTGGATAAACCGTTAAATGTCAATGTAATATGATATATTAGTTATATGTGTAATGCATAACGTAATTCGTACATTTCAAATACTTTTTTTTTTGGTAAAGGGACAAAGTCAAATATTTGATAGCCGAAAATCAAACATGTGATGCGATTCGCTACCATTAGGAACATCAAATCCAAATATTTAAGTAGGGATGTAAATGGATCAGATTGTTTTATATATATATATATATAAATATATATATTCACATATCTGGATTTGAATGAGAACAGAGAAAAGTCATATCGGAATACGATCCAAATCTGATTTCTACAATCATATTTGAATCTGAATCGGATTGGATGCTATTTCTAATCTGAATCTGATCCAATATCTTAATCAAATAATTATGTTTTTTTGCCATATCTGATTATTCCAGAATCATTCTGTTGGATATCCAATTTAAATCGGATATGTTGGCGATTAGACCCACTCTCATTACACCTGAAATGTGCGGTTTTGACTACAAACCGAGGGACTCAAATCCTCTTTCTTACATAATAGAAAAATCGGGTGTTTATTTACACTCTGGATCCCACATAAAACGGATCTTAGATTACCCTCGCATATGACCTATCAAACACGGAATAATTATGTCCCATCTTTTCCTCTGACTTGGAAAACGTGGACTAACTTTTGTAGTTTTCCAAATAAGGGCCACAGTTTTCAAATGCAAATACATTCTGCGTCAACATAGTCATAATGACATCCGATTTTGTTGTATGTCTCGTCTCATTACTCTGAAAAATGATGCTTATAGAAATTGCAAAAGTACAATTTAGTAATAAAATAAAATATTAGAAAAAAATTGCAGTTAACTTTTCCTTTCCTCAGGCTTACCATATTATATGAAAAAAAAAGGATATTTGATAATAAAAATGGTGAAGATTGAAGAATCAATGAGGTTCAAAAATAGTTAGTAGGAAAAGGGTTTCCTACTTTCCTTTTAAGGCGTCCATAAACGACGACAGAGGAAGAAGGGCGCATACTTTGTTTGGCAGAATTATTTTCACACCATAAATTGCCGTGCCGGTGGGAAAGGAGCACAAGATAACATGGAAGTTCATCTCAGGATGACAATTCATCTCAATTTCCACCTTTTGTTTGGGGACACTCTTTCCCCGCCTAACTTTTTCCCAAAATTGGATTTCTGCCTATTTGTTAAGAATTTTTGCCAACTCCAACTTCCATTAATTCGGTAATCAAGTTTAATTGCTTCTACCAATTGTAACAATTTCTTAATCACATGGAAAATAATATGTAAACTTAGTATCTGATTAGTTTCGGATCATATAATAAAATTGATAATTGAGTCGTTTGAGTCAGTTCAGTAAAAGAGATGCACTTGTTTGATAAGCATAATATTATTTTCAGCATCAAACCTGCTGGAGGACTCCTCCAAAAATTTTATTAATCCAACAGTGCCAAAAAACAATATTTACAGGAAAACTAACAAAAATGGCTGCAACTTGCACAAGAGACACCAATGAACCTCAAACTAAGGGCAGCAAGGAAAGAGTGTGCACATTTGGATTTTCGTTTGTGATGCGGAAAAGTTGAACTTTGTTAGCCACGATTTGGGGAGCTGTTCTATTTTTCGCTCTACCTGCAATAAGAGAACTAAGCCAGAATTTCCATTTCCTGTTGTTAGCAGAGATAAAAATGATTGAGCAACAATTGAAGTCAAAATGAAAAAGCGTCCAAGCTAACATTTCTGTCTCAGGGAAAGGAGAAATCGATCTACGACAGAAAGGATTATCTACGTCAAGAATATCTTTGGCTCCATTTACCTTAACTGCAACCCCACAAGCACCATTAGATTTTCTAGATGTTATTTGGATAGTTCCGTGGTTAGGATGGGTGGTTAGCCATTTGCCCGGAAGAATGCCAAAACTGGTCCAAAACCACATTTCCAAAAGTTCCTCAGGGCAGCTATGAAGTAGGGCGGCAAAACTGTTGACACAGTCCAACCATGTCTGCGAGCACATGGAGTCTACGGATCTGTTATCTCCCCCATGAAAACACTTGTTTCTCCACTTCCATATACTCCAGATTACAGTTTGAAAGCAAATCCTCCAACATCGAGCGACCCAACCTCTTTTGAAGCTACAACTGTACCAACGCTTTATTTCATCAATGATATTTCTACCTCCCACAATTTTCTTTCCAAATTTCTTAGAGACCAAATTCCATATTTTCCTGGCAAGACGGCATTCCAGCAACACATGCCCATTTGACTCCTCAGCAACGGTACAAATAGGACATCTATTTGGAAGGAAAAGTCCCCTCTTCTTTTGTCTGTCTTGAGTAGGAAGACGACCATTTAAAGCAATGTATGTGAACCAACGGCCTCGTGGATGAACATCTTTGTTCCAAATGAGTTCCCTCCAAGTTTCCTTAGGCCACTTCTCTCTAATATCCTCCCAGTTATCTCTCACTTTATCTTCAAGGGCAGGCCTCCCATCATAATGAAGAACATCCAGACCACTTCCCAATTGAGGTTTGGGCATGTGAAGCCTACGAAGAACTGCGCCGAATTGAGGAACAAGGAAAAAATCAGATTCTAAAATTTGTTGGATGGTCATTGTTCTAGATTCTTGAAGGAATGGAAGTTCTTCTTGTAGAAGGGCATCAGCCAAAACATGACCTCCCCATTTACCATACCAATAGCTTATCTCACCTCTGCCTATGTGCCACACATCATTGCCTTTCACAGGATACCAAGACATAATGCAGTTCTTAAAAAACCAAGATTGTTTCGTTTTTGGCTTAATAACCCATAAACTCCTAGGAGCAACATATTTTTTGTGGCAAAATTTGGCCCAATTTACTTCATGAGCGCAGATGGAAATGGACCATTTTACATGGCATGCCTTAGACCATTCTTCAATATGTGGTAATCTCACACCTCCCTCCAAGTAAGGTTTACAGACTTGGTCCCAAGCAATAAGGTGCCTAGCTTTAGAGTTCTCATCTCCTCCCCATAAAAAATTGGCCATAGAGGCAGCAAGAAGCCTAGACACCTTCTTAGGAAGAGTAAAGACTGACGTCCAGAAGCCAATAACGCTGCTAAGGACATGTTTGAGGAGGCATAGTCGGCCAGCATATGAGAGAGTGGCCGACTTCCACAAAGAAAGCCGTTTTTCGACCTTGTTGAAGAGTGGTTGACACCATACATCCTTAAGTTTATCAGCGAACAAAGGCAGCCCAAGGTAAGACGTAGGCAAGGCATCACAAGGCCACCCAAGGGTGGCACAAATCCTGTCTTTCGCCTCACCGAGACTGCATCAGAAAAATAAATATTTGATTTTTGAGAGTTAACCTTCAGACCAGCATTAGTCACTAGGAGCCGCAATGTTTCTTGCACTTGCTCAATCGAAGCATGAGAAGTGTCGCTGAAAAGGAGTACATCATCTGCAAAAGCAAGGAACGGGGGAGCACGACCCACACGAGGTATGAGGGGAGGCCTAAACAAGCGGTCTGCTACCCTCCCAAAGATAGCCCTGCTGAAAATTTCCATAATGACAATGAAGAGATAAGGTGATAGTGGATCTCCCTGGCGAAGGCCACGACCAAGATTAAAATACTCACCTTGAGCCCCATTAACCAAGACCGAAGCAGAGGCAGAGGTGACACAAGACATGACGCACGCAACCCACGCTTTTGAAAATCCCACCTTGAGCATAGCATTTTCAAGGAATTTTCAATTAACCAAATCATATGCTTTAGACATGTCAAGTTTTAAGTAGCAAGAAGGCCTCTTGGAGTGTTGTAATGAGTGAATAACTTCATGGGCTAAAATAACATTTTCATAAATAGATCTGCCTGGGATAAACGCACACTGCTCCTTGCCAATAATCCTTGCGAGAATGTTTTTCATCCTATTGGCCAGCAATTTGGACATGAATTTATATAATGAATTGCAAAGCGCAATCGGGCGAAACTCGGTGACCCTTCTAGCACTCTCATGTTTTGGAATAAGAGCTATCATAGACCTGTAAATCTTCTTGACAAGCCTCCCTGAATTCAAAAAGCTACGCATAACCTCAAAAATATCGTCTGACACTATATTTCAATAAGATCTAAAGAAAGAGGCAGAGAAACCATCAGGCCCCGGGGCGCTGTCAGGGTCAGACTCAAAAACCAATTGTTTCACTTCCTCTCTAGTGACTGGTTTAAACAAACTTTGGTTTTCTATTTCTGACACGACCTCTCCATCCCATAAACCTAGAAGAATCTCACCTGAGCCATCCGTAGTGCCAAGGAGACTAGAAAAATAGTTGAAACATATTTGTTGAATCATATCTTGATCCTCATACTCCAAGCCACCATCTTCCATTGTGAGGATTTGGTTTTTGACACGACGCCCCTTCACCACTCTTTGGAAAAAGGTCGTATTACCGTCCCCCTCTCGGAGCCATTTAATCCTAGCCTTTTGTCTCCACTGACTTTCTTCTTCCAAGAGTGCGGTCGACAACTCTTGCCTAAGCAACATTTCCACTAGAGCCGCAGAACTATCCCCCGCTTCACATCTGATTTGTATGTTCTCAAGCGACTGCTTTAGGCCGTTGATGTGAAGAGCCACGTCCCCAACCTGGTGTTTGTACCATCTAGATAAATCTTTCCTTACTCTTTCAAGCTTCGAGGTAACCCTAATTAGGGGACAACCCAAGTCACGGCGAGACCAAGCTTCAGCCACAATCCTGTGACTCTCAGGTAGCCGAGCCCAGCTACTAAAAAACCTAAAAAGTTTAGGGCGAGTGTGGCCGAAATCCGAGAAGGATGACGAGAAGACAAGGGGCGAATGATCAGAAGAAGATCGACTCACCACTTTCAGTTGATTTCTCCCTGACCATTGTTGACGCCATGCTAAGTTCAACAGACACCAATCCAACCTGCAAAAGATGGTTTCCCTGTTTATGTTGTTATTAGTCCAAGTGAAGTTTCTTTTAGGATCTATCAGAGGATTAAAGCTATTGCTCGCCAAGAAGGAGGCAAAATTGTTGCAGGAAAAGAACGATGGACTATTGCCAGTTTTGTCTTGTGGGCCCAACATGCAATTAAAATCACCCATCAACAAAGTAGGTTCTTGAAGATGTTGAAGGAGAGAACGAAGTTTCTGAAATTCTACCTGCCTAGCATAAGGGTTAGTGGGAAGATAGATACCTCCCACATAAAAAATCTCCTGTGAGCCTCTCCTAGCACATTTTAAGAAAATCCAAGAATGATCTATCACCACAACTTGAGCTTTTAATCTTGTTGGATCCCATGCACAGAGAATACGGGCAACCCCAGAGGACAAGTGAGAGTTGAAAACCATACCGTAATTCTTCATAGTAAGCTGCCATTGTTGGAGCTTGTTAGTAGAGAGCATTGTGTCGATTAAGCAAAACCAACCAGGGGAGAAAGTTTTAAGGAGAGACGAGAGTTCTAGGTTAGCCTCTCGTCTGACCAACCCTCTTACATTCCATGACATGAAATTCATGGAAGAGCATCTGTTATGGGCATCTCACCCTCCTTGGTCTCCCCCACGGGGCTCTCTAGGGGCTGAAACTGGGGATTTAGGACAAAATCCGGTGCAAAGTTTCCATAGAACGTCCTTTTACGTTTGCTGCCCACTCCTTCAAAGTCTTCATGCAAGAGAAGATTAAAGTTTGATGTGTCCTTTACGATGTTCCGACCCTTGCTCCCCCTGCTTCCCCTCCCACGGCTTATGTGTTTAGCATCACGACTTAATCTGAATGTCTGTGACGAGGATCCCTCTGTTGCGCCAAGTTTACTCGAAAAACTGGCAACTCCATCTTGCCCCGGTTGACTAGAAGAAGAAAAGAAAAACCCTGGAGGGACATCCCAAGGGAAATCCAGAACATCAAGAGGCTTGAAGTCGAAAGGATTGGGGAGGCTCTCAGTGGATATGTGATTGTTGTCTTGATCTTTCACTGAATTAGACAATATGTTTTTGCCCCTTTTTCTTCTGGGTGCACGAACAGGGGCAGAACCTTCCTGCTCCGACTTCTGAGGCAACTTTTCTGGCCACTCCTTGGTTTTGTCATGAGGGCCTTGGTCCTCCTCAGTTTCCGCTAACACTTCAAACCTGTTGGTTGCAGTAAGGTGCTTCAATCGTGACCCGTTTGATGGCCCATTTCTTTTGTTGAGAGAACTTCCAATGACCATGTGGCCAGCCTCCAAAGTTCTAGAGTCGTCTTTCACTTTTGAGTTAAGCATTTTAGTGCATTTCTCCGGTGGATGCGAGTTTACCCCACACATACGGCAGAACCGGAGGCGACCTTCATAAACGGTTGCTTGAGCGAGGATATGGCCACCTCCCAAGTCAATCTCCACCTCTGGTGGGAGTTCAGATTGAATGGGAAGATCCAAAAGGATACGAGCAAAGTTAGTACGGGACATTTGAACCGTAGGAGTGTCTGCTTCTAAGAAATAACCTTGTAATCCCATTGCCACTGCTTTGAATATTCGACCATTCCAAAAATATGGTGGAAGACCTGGTAGTCTCACCCACAAAGGGGTAGTAGTGCTAGGATTAATCTCAAGTGGTTGCCCAAGGCTCCATCTGGCAGCCACCAGAACCCTACCACTCACTTTCCAAACTCGTTTTTTCAATACCAGGTTGAGTTCTTCTTCAGTAGTTACTCGAATTAGAAAATCCCCTTTATTGAGAAGGGAGATTTGAGGAGATGTTCTTCCCATCCATTGCGTAAGCAGGCCAGAGATGAGCTTAGAGATGTTCCCGCTGACTTTAGAGGTTGAGCCCATGAAACAACAAACAGCCGACCATTGGAAGGGTTTTGTCATGCTTAGGAGGTCTTCCTCAGTCACTACTATTCTTGGCCGACCCTCACCAAGAATAACTTTTAAGGGAGACAGGTCCTCTTCAGGAGCAGAACCACGCCCTGCAACTCGGTCCGCCCAAGATGGAGGCTGAGGAAGTCCTCTTTTGCCCACACTGCCAAAAGGCGCTGGATCACCCAGTGCCTCACCCTCGCTACTCTTTCCCTCTTCACAACAAGTGTTTTCTACAGGAGATTTCTTGAACCCAATGGAAGAGATCGCTTCACCTCCAATCCTTTGCCCCCTAGATTCCCCATTACGAGAGGAAGGCAGAAGAGGAGGCCCAAAATCATCATTATCTTTAATCAGTAAATGAGAAGGAAGAGAAGACTTACCTGGAACGCATCTGGAGTCCCCAATCGGCAGAGTCTCCTCTTCCATAGTTGCAACGCCCATCAGTGGATTCAGTGCTGTCGCCACCTCCTGCTCCATCTCCATCTCTGGAAGCCCACCGCCGGGAGAAGAAACCCCACGGATCTCCCCTGCCTCCACGCTCCTCCGCCTAGCTCGCTTGCCTTGTCTCCTCACGCTCGCTCCCATGAGGAAGAACCCCCTCCTGCAACCGCGACCCCCTCCCACGCTCGCTTCGTCCACGATCGCTCCTGAAGGTAGGGATTTCTACACCTTTTCCACCGCCGGGGGAAACCCCCACGGAGTCTCCCCTGCCTCCACGCTCCTTCTCCCCTCTTCACGCTCGCTCGCTTGTCTCCTCACTCTCGCTCCCGTGGGGAAGGACCCCCCACGGAGCCTCCTCCCACACTCGCGACCCCCCTCCCACACTCGCTCGTTCGCCTCCTCCACGCTCGCGACCCCTCTCCCTCGACAGACTCTTTCTCAAGCATAATATTATTTTGAATTGTTACGTTTTGCCAGAGAAGTTCATTTATGACATACATTTCTTAAGTGTTTTTTTTTTCTTGTGATGCAAATTTGAATTGGTTTTTGCCCTCAACTGCCAAGAATGCCATTTATGAAGAAAATAAAAAAATTACATTACTTATGCCTAGGAAAATTGGTCTCATAAAATTGGACATGGAAATTTTTTGGGTTGAGGATGGTTTCATTAACTGGAAATGATAATCCACATCTTTGCAATGAGATGTGATGAGATTTACAAAATCAGATTTCGTTAGGACTACGTTGACGCAGAATGTATTTGTTGACAAGTTAAATAATATCTGGAATCGGGTCAAAACATGAAGATAATGACACTCTTCATGTAAGAAGAATGTAGCTGGGGGAAGGGCCTTCCGTAACGCTTGTTTTATTCATTTTTTTTATTTTATATATATATATATATATATATATATATATATATATATATATATATATATAAAGACAGGCTGGGCATCGGGCCGGGCCGAACCGGCCTAAGGCTCAACAAAGTCTGGCTCGGGCTAGTCCAAAGCCTTTGACAGCAGCCCAAGCCTAGCCCGCTTAGTTATCGGGCCAGACTAGACCATCAATTTCATGCCCAACGGGCACTCGGTTCAATGCCTACTCATATTTCAAACTCTTGACATTTCATTTTTTAATAACTCAGAAACAAAGATGGATGTATAAAGTGCTTTAAGAGAGCGACAGTGCACACGAAATGTTTCTAAGAGAGCCAATGGCGATGCACCAAAAGTTTGTATGTCGGCATCAAGTCAATATATATGTAGAGAGAGAAAAAAACAAACAAAAGAAAATAAAAAATATAGAGATGATTTTTAAATACATGTATCCGGCTGGGTCTATCCCCAAACCCCAGCACCCAGCTCAGCCAATTCGAGCCGATAAGTTTTCTTCATATAAACTATTTAAGTAAGGAATAAAAATTAGACCTAAAATTAAACCTCTTCAATTTATATTAAAAAGTGTGTTAAATAAAATGTCAACCTCCTAATATGTATATAAACATTAATTTAATTCAAATTATGTTTTAGTTAAAGTTATTTGTAGAAAAACATTGAACTTTCTACTATCAACATTTTGGTATATATTTTAAGTGATGTTAAAATTTTTAATTATTAACAAAACATGATTAAAGTAAAAAATGGCTAACTTAATATATGCTTGTCTCTAAATCAAACTTAATAACATACCTATAAGGTTAGATTACCAATTAAAAAAAACTTTAATTTTAATTGGTCTGGTCTGGTTAATTTTTGTCTCTTGCCCATGTATCTACGAACTTTCCTCTCTCTCTCTCTCTCTCTCTCTCTCTCTCTCTCTCTCTCTCTCTCTATATATATATATATATATATATATATATATATATATATATATATATATTCGTAATTGGTGCAGAAGTTTTGGTAACCATTAGCGGTGACCCTTTCAATACAGGATTAATATGGAAGATATAGCAACCTACCAATTTTGCCTTCCTAAAACTTCTTTCAAGGGAAAGTATGATTCTAATGGGGAAGTATCTTTTCCAACTTCCAAGCCTGCCTTTGGCTTTTAAATTAGAAAATTTCAACCTATTGCACATGACTACCAATCTTTATATAGTTTAACCTTCAAAAATATGCTTGAAAATAAATAATTTGGTTGTCCTTTCCTAAATCGCTAAAATGTGTTCTCTATTGATTTAAAAAGACTGAAACAAAAGATTTGCACTTTTACTGGAAAGGGATGAGAGAATCATTTTAGGTGTTTGAAATACATTGAAGACTGGAGGCTAGTAAACAGAATCAACCAAATGTAAGGCAGTTTCTAGTAAATAGATAATAATGTCGTTGTCTTTCTGCAAAATTTCAAAAATTAGAGATAGTGTGACAGTCTGAGAGAGTTTAGAAACCAGCCTTTTGGACTGGACTTGATAATTGAAACTCCGGTCCAGGCTTCAATAAAACCTGGGAGCTTTCTGGATCCGCAGCTTATATTCATACATCGACCCACTTCTTCTTCTTTTTTTTCTTTTCTCTTCAAGAATTGAAATAAACTCAGCTCTAATGGCTCCAAAACGTCAGACTTGAGGTTCGCATGGGTTTCGAGGTTATATTGTTTGTTACTAACACTATTATTCTTTGAATTTTCTCCTTCTTTCCGTGACAGTTGAGTACAATGCAGATGTGGTGTTTGACATAGAGAGGGCATGTCCATGAGAGAAAGTTCAAGTATCTTCTTAATTTTGTTCTACTTTTTCCTTTTGTTTTGCAGGATGGCAACCACGAAACATAAAACAAGACGAATACAAAAGCATAAACTTCTAAGTTAACAGGTCCTTCTCGTTGCTTTGAGTTTTTCTTG